>AWOL01S0048784.1:49512-63995 GCA_000715115.1 Nicotiana otophora | reverse complement strand
GCCATAGTGAACATATGTTAACTCGTCTGGCTTCCTCATCTCCTTTCTTTAAAGAGCTATTATCAACATTATGAACCCTACTTTCCTTAGGAATGTTATTTGTATTTTTTGGCTTCTCCAACTCCTTACCATACTTACCAATACTAATCCCAGTGTGCTTAGGATTAGAGCTGGAGGCATCACCTTTTTTCAACAGCTCCTTTTAAAGTATTTTCTTAGATCTATTGGCCAGTTGTTGCTCCATCTTGTCATTGCCCTTATCATCTCCTTTGCCATCAGTGATCCTCAAAGTTACCTGAGCAATTTCTTCCACTTCTAATGCATCAAATTTATTTTTTGTAGCTACTGCCTCAACTTTGTTCTTCCCCTTCCCATTGTCGGCTTCCTTCTCATTTGTATTTTCAATGATGTGGCCTCTATTATCTCATTGATACTTGTTCTTTATAGCTTGCATCCACTCTTGTTTAGCATGATTTGCAAGTGGTTTGCCCAGAACTTTGCCACTTGCAAGAACCTTTGTAGAGGCAGCTTGAATACCAATCATATCCTTACCATTATATTGATCAACATCATTCTCTTCAACCTCTTGTGTAGTTCTGGGTGAATCACCCAGCATTCAACTTCATTATGCCCTTGCTTCTTACAATTCTTGCAATACTTTGGCATATAATCATATTTAATTTTAATCCACTTAGACTCCTCCAGCCCAGATTCATCTTCCTCTTCTACTATCTTAATTCGGTGAGGAAATTTTGCAAGTAAATTCACCTCTACTTTCACTTTTGCACAACTAGGTCATGTTCCATTTTGAGTTGCCAAGTCTACATGAAGTGGATTCCCTACTGCTTTTTCCAAAGAAAACACAAACTCCTTCCCAAAGAAATTTGGAGGTAGCTCAGGAAAGCTTATCCACACTATTGCAATAGGTATTTCTTCATCAGGGGTCCACCAAGGGTTCCACTTCGTGCACCGCATCTGCCACATCTCACTTTGGACTTTCAAATAGAAAGAAAGTTTTGATAGCAAGTGTACATAATCTTCAAGCAATGATAGTCTAATTAACACATGATTGTCCTCAATGAGACCTACTGAACACGCTCCTTTCAATTCACACTAGATTGGAATTGCCTTACGTAGCTCTTGAATCACTGGCTTGCCGTATGAAAATTTTCCAAGGACTACCAATGTTAACTTTTGTTGAATGATGGATTGCCTCACATCTGCCTTCTTCCATCTAATCACAGGCTCATCATGGAGATATTTAACTATTTTGATGGGAACGACGGGTTGGGTTTGTATGGGAGTATTTAAGGTTTTTGGTTGTAATAAATTCGCGTAGTTTTGGATTGGATTTGTGGTTGTATTAGATGTAGTAGGTTGTGGGGGAGGTGTAGACGAATGACCAGCCCCATCCGGCGGCTGGCCAGTGGCTGGAGAGGCCATAAAAGCAGGATTTTGGCATCAAGTTCAGGGTTTTTTGATGAGAGAGAAGAGAGTGTTAACTGAGCACTCGGTCAGGTCGTTACACCTTGAGTGTTGATGAGATTTTCTTAATTTTTTTTCTCATTTTTTCAATTCCTTGATTTGTATTGAATATCGAAGTGTGTAGTATTTATTATATTACTTGAATCTTGTTTATGAGAATATTCATTATTAAAGTTTGGATTAATTCTCTTGTGCTTATGTATTGAACGATTTTAATTAATTATAAAGTGAGTTATTTTTTTTTAATTATTATTGCTCTTTAATGTTTCCAAAGGGATTAGCTAACCCTAGGACTCGCCCATTAACTTCGAATTTATCTTGAAAAAGGCAAATCGGAGTTGGGAAAGATTAATTAACAAGAACTTGAGGTGCTAACCCTCACTTTATAGATTCTACCTAGGGATAGAATTGAACTACTTGTAGCCATATTCAGGTGTACTTAATATTCTTAAGTATTTTAAGGATAATTTAATTAGGAAGTCTTGTTAGTCTTGAGAAGAAGCTAATATAGAATTATTATCCGAGGCTAATTACCATAAACTTGCTCATATTTGTAAAATCGTAAAATACACTGGATTGTTATTTTAGTGTATTTCTCCTTGTATCCATGCTTATAGCTATTGATCATTTTACTTGGTTTTTAGGCTAGTGTAAATTCCGCATATTAGTTATAATATTTTCTTAAAACTCCTTTTAGTGTTTGGCTTAGCATAATAAGCGATTGTCACGACCCAAAACCCACCTAGTCGTGATGACACCTAACCCAACCCGTCAGATAAGTCAATTAATAACTATCAAATTTAAATGAGATTTATTAATAAGAGAAATGAAAATACAACTGTTTTATACAAGAATTTCCCAAGTACTGGTAGTACAAATCATGAGCTTCTAAGATTTTGAATTTACAAAGCTAGTATGAATTAAATTACATCATCTGTTTGAAATATACATGACCGGAACACAGGTACATCTTCAAATCTAGCTCCCGTCGTGCACAGCAACATCAGTATCCAACATCTGCACGCAAGGTGCAGAAGTATAGTATGAGTACAACCGACCCCATGTACTCAATAAGTAACAAACCTAACCTTAGGTTGAAAGTAGTAAAGAGATGGAACAAAGGTCGGAGTCTAAAACCAATAGCCAACAACAGTTCATAACAACATAATAAAAGTGATAAAAGAAGTAACTCAGAGATATAGTACTCAGCTCATTCACAGTTCCGGAAAAATAGGCATGCTTTTCAAGAATGTTAGTGAAAACCCATATCTTTTACCGAAATTATCAAAATATGAGTATGTTTGTAAAACTGTGATTTTTTCCAAAACATTCAACAGGTAAATATTTCATTTTCAAATGGCATGAGGAAAGTACATCTCTATGCCTACATGTGAATGTGTATGTGAAGTAACGAATGACGCAATATCGTACAACATAAGGAAAATGCATCTCTATGCCTGTATATCAAGTGTGCATATCGAATGCAATGCAATTCAGTAATAAAACCATATGCATACTCTCAAAGTATCAATTCACTCAGTACTCCCAGTCACTCAATCCTCACTATCACTCAGTCCTCACAGTCGCTCTGTCCTCCCAATCACTCAATCCTCCCAATCGCTCGGCATTCGCACTCGGCACTCGCACTTAGTAGGTACCTGCACTCACTGAGGGTGTGTACAGACTTCGGAGGTGCTCCTTCAGCCCAAGCGGTATAATAATCCAATCATGGCATGAATTAATAACATATGTTGTGGCGTGCAGCCCACTCCCATCATAAATCAATATCCTCACAACCAGGCCCTCGACCATCGCTCAGTTATCAATCTCTCCAGTCTCTTGGGCTCATAATGTCATGAAAATCAGCCCAAAAATGATGATGTGATATATCAATAAATGGTGATAGAGACTGAGATATGATATGCAAATGAATGCGTATGAATGTGTATGTAATTTCAATGTAAGCAAATAACTGAAAAGCAGAAATAATCTCGGTAGGTCCCAACAGAATAAGCATGTGGCCTAGACATGGTTTCTAACATGAATCACAGCTCAAAGCTTTAGTACGTAGAGATTTCATGGTTACAGATAAGATCAGGTAACTACACAGTACCATAGAATAAACGGAGTCACAATTCACACGGTGCACGCCTACACGCCCGAAACCTAGCATGTGCATCACCTCAACACTAAACACATTACACGTAATTCAGAATGTCATACCCTCATCACCAAGTTTAGAAGTGTTACTTACCTTGAACAAGCCAAATCCAATTCCAGGCAAGCCAAGCAATGCTCCAAAAATTTCATCCCGTGCGTACCGACCTCTGAACGGCTCAAAACTAGCCAAAAGCAACTCAAATACATCAATTAATGCCAAAGGAAACAAACCCAATCGATAAGGGTCAAATCTTTAATAAAAAGTCCAAAATCAATCCAAAAGTCAAACCCCGGGCCCACACCTCAGAACCTAACAAAACCTCACAAAATCCGACAACCCATTCAATTACGAGTCCAACCATACTAGTTTCACTCAAATCCGACTCTGAATCGATGTTCAAAACTCAAAAATTCACTCTATGAAACTTTGGACAAAACCCCCCAATTTTCTTTTTAAAACTCACAATCCAAATACCAAACACGAAGATAGATTCGTAAAATATAATCAAAATCGAGTGTAGAACACTTACCCCAATCATTGTGATAAAACTTGCTTCAAAATTCGCCTCAATCCGAGTCTCACACCTCAAAATATGATATAAGAACCAAAACCTCGATATATAGTTTCTGACCAGCAAATTCCGCATTTGTGGACAAGTGGTCGCATTTGCGACATTCGCTTTTGCGAAAAAAGGCTCGCATTTGCGAAATAACCTTGACCCTACAGTGGTCGCTTCTGCGATGCTCAGAACCACATCTGCGGTCACGTTTTTGCGCAAATTCCTCCGCATTTGCGGACTCCAGCCCTGCAGTGCATTCTCGCTTCTGCGTGCCTGGGCTCGCTTCTGCAGCCATCGCGCCTGCGCAAAACCAGTCGCAGGTGCAGAACACCAGAACCAGCAGCTTAGCAAAAATTCAATATGCGACGAAATGATCCGAACCTCGTCCGAAACTCACCCAAGCCCCTCGGGACCCCGTCCGAATATATCAACAAGTCCCATAATATAACACGGACCTACTCGAGGCCTCAAATCACACATAACAACAGCTAAACGATGAAATGCACCTCAAATCGAACTTAATGCATTCTTAAACTTTCAACTTCTAAAGCTCACGCCGAAACATATCAAATCAACTCGGAATGAACTCAAATTTTACACGCGAGTCCCAAATAACATAACGAAGCTATTTCAATTCCCAGGAACACAATCAGAATCTGATATCCACAAAATCAACTCCCGGTCAAACTTATAAACTTTCCAAACCATCAAATTTTTAATTTTCGCTAATTAGCGCCGAATCCTTCTAGAAATATCCAAATGCAAAGCCGGGCATACGACCAAGTCCAAAATCACCATCCGGACCTAACGGAGCCATCAAAACTTCATTCCGGGTTCAAATTCACAAAAGTCAAACTTGGTCAGCTCTTCCTACTTAAAGCTTAAATCATGAAATTCATTCTTCCAAATCGATTCCGAATAACATGAAAACAAAAACCGGCGATTCACATAAATCATAATACATCATACAGAGCTACTCGTGCCCTCAAACTATCGAGCGAAGTGCAAATGCTCGAAACGACCGGTCGGGTCGTTACAACGATAATTCTCTTACTTGTCTGACGGCCTACATAATATTTCCTTTAGGATTCGACCCAGACTTATAATTGAATATATTATATTGCATGTGACCTGTTCGCTTACTCTTTGAGGAGTGAATTTGAATGTTATCATATGTCAAGGAATAAAATATTTAAAAAATACATTAGTTTGATTTTTAATAAATATTTAAATATAGTTACTAAGCAAAATAAAACTACTTCCGACTAAAACAACGCTTTAATCAAGGAAACTAATTACTATAGATTGTTGCACTATGCAAGCAAAAGTTAATCATGAACAGGATAGACAACCTAGATCCACTTTGTCTGCATAGATATGTTTATAGTAATCCTATTAGTGTAATTTGAAGGGTAAAAACAAGGAGATAGTGAAGGATGCTTGGAAGCCAGCACCCGTATGTTTATTTTTGATTTTTTTGAGAGAAGTAAAGAATGTCCAAAGTGTTGAAACACCTAAACAAAAGATCAAGAACTGTATTTTTATTTTATTTTAATTAGACTCTAATTATATTCTGTACAGAGCTAATCACTGAAAATTGAAATACCATACTAGCTGAGAAATACAAGAGAAAAAAATTGGATTAACTTGTGAATTTAATAAGTTTTATTATTAGTTGAATTTAAATTCCTAAATATTAGGTAAAAATTTAAATATTATAATTTAATTAAACTTAATTTTTTTTAAAGAATTAATTTAGTAGAACATAAAGTATAAGCACATTCCACGAGATAATGTGAAATGAGGTACTTCAACTCGAACAAGAACTATTAATTTTGTCTTTTAAATCTTATTAGTTGTCTCATTGAGAAGTAAAAGTAGTCTCACTTTGTTCCTTGGAATAGAATTAAAAATTCAAATAAGGAAATACATTGATTAAATAAGAAAATAATCTATATATTCACTCTACACAATTAAAATAAGTTAAGGAGTTACGTAGGGAAAATAATATTTGATTTTTAATTCTTAAATATTAGAAGTTTTTAAATACTTCAAATAAGGAAAAAATTAATGACCAAAATTTTAGTTAATTTCTAAGTCTAATTATTAGGAAAATAATTTTAATTACAATTTCGTCCAATGTGTAATATATGTTAAAAGGCGAACGACATTTTGCTAAGGATATTCTTATTATTAATATAGTAAACATATAAATAGATAATTTTGTCCAAAATCAGTACGCTATTGGGGTTGGGCCGTTAGGGTGACTGTTTGCATGGGTCCGGCCACCAAGATTGGAGCTACTCCTGAGGGAGAGTCCCATTCAATAACTTAACATAGTAATATTTGAAAAAATGACATTGTATAGTTACTCTCAAAATAATTATCAAAAACTATATATATTTTTTATATATACATATTTCTGTATGTTATATACAAAAAATATATAAATTTCATTCGCTTTTTCGGCTACCGGACGTAAATAGTTTCTAATGCGGGCTACAAGTGATCTTTGCCTGTAATATTTATCAATTGTATACAAAGAAAAAGATTAGGCTACAATCTTCTTCAATTTCTCTCCCTCTCTCTTTCTCATACCTCTTTTGATTGTTACTGTAACTCTTAAAATTTCTCATGCTTCCTTGTCGGGCCCCATGTAAATATGGTGGTTTTCTTTCACCGACGACTTTTTATTTTTCTTCATTTGTTCATCCATGGCCTTGGTCCTTTTTTGCTCAAGTCTTTTCCCACATCCTTCCAAGTAGTTACGTTGGACCATTTTGTGATCAATAAATCTGTTTTATGAATTGAAATGAGCATAAGACACTGTTCAAAATTCAAACCGGAGAATCAATTCGAATTAGGCGGGGGAAGGAAAGGAAAGGAAAGTAAACAAACTACGTGAATTCAACAAAATACAAAAAGAGGGAGAAAGTTGAACCTTATATAAATAAGATGTCGGATGTATGTTGGGTGTATGTATTTGTATGTCAAATGTATTAGTGAGCCTGCAATGACAAACACACGACATATAAAATACATACAAATGGCATATAAAATATATACTATAAAATAATTGTATGCAAGTTGTATGTTTTCACCGGATTGTATACTACAAAGATTTTATATGTAAGTTATATATGAGTTATATATTTTAACCAGATTGTATATTGTATGTGGGTGAAATCGAGCTCGTGGTGCATCCTAGCCTCTGACATGGTGAGTCAGGCTCGAGACATGGCAATAAAGGGCTGAAGATCGATCCCAAGTCCCACCGGGCTAGAAACCGGGGGCAGAACGCCTGTCTTCGAGCTTATCGAAGCCATGGTCCGGGAATCGGTCCTAGCTTCGAACGACTTCGAAGAAATGTTGTCAGCATAGTCAACAAGAGACCGAAATATCCGTGACCGGCTGGATATTACGGCGGGGATCTCGGCACATATCAATAAGGAACCGGTAATCAGTGAATCAAGAGATCTTTTACCTTTTATAGAATTGTACCTAAAGTAGGACTCCCCTAATATATAAAGGGAGTCTGATAATTCATTTGACACATGGTAACACCCATTGCAAGGCAATATATCGTTGTTTTTTCTGTTATTAGTTCTTTTGCTTTCGTTCATCAGTGCTTGTTGTTACGAGCCCGAATCGAGGGCAAATATTTCACTAAACCTTAAATCATCTTCCTGGTGTGCTTTGAGCTTACTTCATCCTTATTTATTTAATTTTTCTTTATTTACTGCTTTGTGTGAAATAAATTAGCGTATCCTTAAAACTACTTACAAATTTAATTGTTATCCGATTTTAAGGGTAAATAGTTTGGCGCTCACCGTGGGACTGAGGATAATAGTGGTTATTTGATATAAATTTTTATAACACACATTACTTTACACTTGTTCTTTAGAGTGTCTCTAACTTCAGGTTAAAGCTCGAAATGTCGAACTCCCAGTCAGCACCTTTACGTGTTGACGATGTGTCCGGTCACCACGGCAAAAATAACAACATAGTGCCCAGTGGCGAGGTACCACCTGTTGATCCCATCGGAATTCCGGTCGCTAACCTGATTGACGCCAACTCCCATGGGGCCATCAAAGCAAATCTGCCTACCGATCCTGAGAATAGCGTCCTTGGTGAAGCCCGATCAGCAGCCCATAATACACAAGACATTGGAGGGGACGAGATCAATTTACGGGTGATCTTCAAAATGTTGCACGCTCAATAGGTATCGATAGCCCAGTTATAGAACCAAAGTCACGCGCCGAGCAGAATTAAACCCGAACCATCGTGGGAAGCCGCCTACAGAAATGAACCGATCACAGAGAGACCAAATTAAAATGAATCAAGGACTAACTCCGAGATCATAAACATGCTCGAGGAATTGAAAAAAACGGATAAAATCAAGGGAAAAGAAAATCGAAGCCAATGACAAAAAGGTGAAAACCTACAATTCCAGGGTCGACCGAATCCCAAGAGCACCCCCTGATGTTGAAGGTTCTCGATTCAAAGAAGTTTGTTCAAAAACCTTTTCCTCCGAGCGCAGCGCCAAAGCCGATCCCGAAAAAGTTCCGCATGCCCGAAATTCCTAAGCACAATGCAACAACTGATCCAAATGAGCATGTGACCTACTATACATGCGCCGTCAAATGAAACGACTCGGAAGATAACGAGATCGAATGTGTCCTGCTGAAAAAATTCGGGGAAACATTATCCAAGGGAGTTATGATATGGTATCACAACTTACCTCCTAATTCTATTGACTCATTTGCTATGCTTGCAGATTCCTTCGCAAAATCACAAGCCGGGGCTATCAAGGTCGAGACCAGGAAATCAGACCTTTTCAAAGTAAAACAGAAGGATAATGAGATGCTCAGAGAGTTCATGTCCCGGTTTCAAATGGAACGGATGGATCTTCCGCCGGTCGCTGATGATTGGTCCATTCAGGCCTTCACCCAAGGATTCAACATTCGAAGCTCATTGGCTTCATAGAAATTAAAACAAAACTTGGTAGAATATCCGGCCGTCACTTGGGATGAAGTCCATAACCGGTATCAATCAAAATTCAGGGTCGAAGATGATCAGCTTGGGGCCCCTTCCGGGTCCGTGTATCCCGCCAGAGCCTTCCATAACCGGTATCAATTGAAAATCAGGGTCAAAGATAATCAGCTCGGGGACCATTCCGGGTCCGTGTATTCCGTTAGAACCTTCGACAAAGTCAAGAGAGACATCGATCGTGAACTGAGTTCAAATAGGGATCGGTATCAGCCGTACAATGGAGACCGAAGAAGCAGTGGGTCTGGGCAGAACCCTATGAGAAAGGAAAGGAGAAATGACCGAGGTCAAAACAACCAAGGACTTATGAGCAAAAACAGCTTCGACAGGCCCGTCGGGTCTAACGAAGCGCCAAGATTATCAGAGTACAACTTCAATATCGATGCTGCCGCTATCGTATATGCCATCGGACTCATCAAAGATACCAAATGGCCTCGACCTCTACAGTCTGATCTAGCCCAAAGGGATCCTAACCTGATGTGTAAATATCACGGCACTCATGGCCATAGAATAGATGATTGCCGACAATTAAGAGATGAGGTGGCCCGACCACTTCGGGAATAGGGATTCTAATAAACAGACCGAGCAGGAGGAACCTCAGCACGTCATTAACATGATCATCGGTGGGGTGGACATTCCACAAGGGCTGATGCTCAAGAGCACCAAAGTATCCATCACAAGGGAAAAACGGACTCGGGATTACGTACCGGACGAAGACGCTGAGGGGATCGTGCAGCCCCATAACAATGCACTAGTAATATCGGTACTCATAAATAAATCTCGGGTTAAGCATGTGTTAATTGATCCAGGTAACTCAACCAACATCATCAAATTGAGGGTCATGGAACAACTCGGCCTACAAGATCAGATCGTACCTGCGGTCCGAGTCCTGAACGGATTCAACATGGCATGTGAGACCACTAAAGGGGAGATAAAATTACCGGTGAACGTCGTCAGAACCATTCAGAAAGCGAAGTTCTATGTAATCGAAGGAGATATGAGATACAACGCTTTGTTTGGGAGGCCATGGATTCACAACATCAGAGCAATACCCTCAACACTGCACTAGGTGCTGAAATTCCCAACACCCGAAGGAATCAAAAGAGTTTATGGGGAATAACCGGCCGCCAAGGAAATTTTCGCGATCGATGAGGAGAACCTGGTATCCACACTCTTGACATCGAATGGTCCGAATATGGTGCCCAAAGACGAGGCCAAATAGCAATTACTGATACTGGCCTCGGCAGAATCAGAGAAATAAGGGGTAGACGAGGACGACGACTACAGAGTTCCAAGATCTTTCATAGCCCCTGACGCTACCAAATAAACGGTCGAGGAACTTGAGCAAGTCGTCCTAATCGAAAAGTTGCCCGATCGAAAGGTATACCTGGGCATGGGGTTAAGCCCCGAGCTCAGGAAAAAACTCATTTTATTTCTTATAGCTAACAAAGATTGTTTCGCTTGGTCCCACCTTGATATGACAGGGATCCTGCCGGAAATAACCACTCACAAGCTAAGCCTGGACCCGAAGTTCCACCCGGTCAAGCAGAAAAGGAGACCTGAGTTCTAGGTCAAACATGCTTTTATCAAGGATAAGGTATGTAAACTCCTTAAAATAGGGTCCATTCAGGAGGTTAAATACCCAGATTGGTTAGCAAACGTAGTAGTAGCCCCTAAAAAAGGAAACAAGGCATGTCCTAGGACTCATTTCCTCTTCCCCAACATCGATCACATGATCGATGCGACGGCCGGCAACGAGATTCTCAGTTTTCTCGACACATATTCCGGGTACAACCAAATAGCGGTGAACCCGGGTGATCAGGGAAAAACCTCCTTCATCACTAAGTACGACACCTATTGCTATAACGTAATGCCATTCGGACTAAAAAAATGCCAGTGTCACTTACCAATGCCTAGTAAACCGGATGTTCGAGGAACAAATAGGAAAATCAATGGAGATTTACATTGACGATATGTTGGTTAAGTCCCTGCGAGCAGAGGACCATTTGAAACATTTGCAGGAAAGCTTCAGCATATTGAAGAAATAAAATATGAAGTTGAATCCGGAGAAGTGTGCATTTGGAGTCAGATCCGGGAAATTACTCGGATTCATGGTATACAACCGGGAATCGAGATCAACCCCGATAATATCAAATCCATCGAAGATATCACTGTTGTGGACAACGTGAAGGTCGTATAAAGATTAACCGAACGCATAGCCGCTCTAGGGCGATTCATCTCGAGGTCTTCCGACAAAAGCCATCGATTCTTCTCACTGTTGAAAAAGAAGAATAACTTCACGTGGACCTCGGAGTGCCAACGGGACTTACAGGAGCTCAAGCAATATCTATCGAGCCCACCGCTACTCCACACGCCGAAGACAGACGAGCAGCTATACCTGTACCAGGCAGTATTGGAGATAGAGGTAAATGAAGTCCTAGTCTGGGAAGAGAAAGGTACACAATTTCCCATTTACTATGTTACCATGACTTTAGGAAAGGCCGAAACTAGATACCATCCCCTAGAGGAATTGGCGCTCGTTTTGCTAAGCGCCTCTAGGAAGCTGAAACCGTATTTTCAATGTCACCCAATATGTGTTATGACTACTTACCCATTGAGGAATGTATTGCATAAACCCGATCTCTTAGGACTGTTGGCCAAATGGGCCGTGGAGATCAGCGGGATGATATTAAATATCGGCCCCAGACCACCATTAAATCTCAAATTTTGGCAGACTTTGTGGCTGACTTTACGCCGGCCCTAATACTCGAGGTCGAAAGAGGGTTATTGTTAAACTCGAGGACTTATTTGGGGATCTGGACCCGCTTTACGGATGTCGCCTCAAACGCAAAGGGGTCCAGACTTGACATCGTATTGAAGCCACCAACAGGCAATGTAGTTAGACAATCTATTAGGACTATAAAATTGACTAACAACGAAGTCGAATATGAGGTCATGATTGCAGGTCTTGAACTAGCCAGAAGCTTAGGGGCAGGGGTGATTGAAGCTAAGTGCGACTCCCTCCTTGTGGTGAATCAAGTTAATGGGACGTTCGAGGTCAGAGAGGAACGAATGCAAAGGCATCTGCAAAAATCATTCGGGCATCGAATCATTAGTTCAGAAAGTAATCAGAGCCGGTTACTATTGGATCGACATGGAAAAGGATGCGAAAGAGTTCGTACAAACATATGACGGATGTCAAAGGCATGATCTGATGATTCATCAGCCCAGGAACTACTACATTCGGTCTTGTCACCCTAGCCATTCATGAAATAAGGGATGGACATCGTCGGCCCCGTCCCATTGGCACCCGGTAAGGCTCAATTTATATTATTTATGACTGAATATTTTTCTAAATGGGTGGAAGCCCAGGCGTACGACAAAGTCAGAGAGAAAGAAGTCATCGATTTCATTTGAGACCACATAATATGCCAGTTCGGGATGCCGATCGAGATCGTGTGCGACAATGGGAAATAGCTCATTGGTAACAAAGTAAGTAAGTTCCTCGAAGACCATAAGATCAAAAGATTCCTATCAATATCCTATCACCCTAGTGGGAACGGGTAAGCGGAGTCCACCAATAGAACCATACTCCAAAACCTCAAAAAGAGGCTGACCGATGCCAAAGGCAGATAGAAAGAAATCTTTCCCGAAGTTCTATAGGCATACCGTACGACCTCAAAGTCCAGTACCAGGGCCACCCCCTTCTCGTTGGTTTATGATGCCGAAGCCCTAATACTGGTCAAAGTCGGAGAACCAAGTCTCAGATTCCGATATACGACCAAAGAATCGAATGATGAGGCCATGAATACGAGCCTGGAGCTATTAGATGAAAGACGCGAAGCCGTCCTTGTTCGGTTAGCAGCCCAAAAATAGCGTATCGAGATGTATTACAATCGAAGAACCAACCGTTGACACTTCAATGTCGGGGACTTAGTGTTAAGGAAGGTCACACTAAGCACTCGGAATCCGAACGAAAGGAAGCTGGGGCCGAACTGGGAAGGTCCGTATCAAATTATCGAGATCACAGGAAAAAGGGTCATATAAACTCGGAGCAATGAACAGTGAGCGAATACTAAACAACTGGAATATAACTCACTTGAAGCGATACTACTGCTAAGGTACAATTCAATTCATTCCTTTTATTTATTCATGTTCTGGACTAACATTTGCAAGTGACCGGCAAAGAAAGATACAATTTTTAGGCCTGAAAGCACGCGTTGCACTCTTTTCCCCTTGAACCAGTTTTGTCCCAAATGGGTTTTCCGGCAAGGTTTTTACGAGGCAACGGTAAACCATCTAATTTAAAAATGAAGGCCGGCTACGAACCGATGTCGAAGATCATGACAACAATATTCGAAGTTACTCTATGATCGGGCACGAACACTGGGGGGCATCACCCTCGAATAATGACTTTAGCAAGGAAAGAAACTTTGTGATCGAATAGTCTCGGCTAGATCGATAGGATTTACTGTAAGGGCCAAACGGTCAAATTAACCATTCCCACCTAGACTGGTCGAGCCCCGACATAAATCCTGTATAGATGTGTAATCGTATATATTACGCACAGAAATAAAAAGAAGTTTTTACCTTGCGGATAAATATCTTGTCCCTTAAAAAAACATTTCCTCTTACGGAATTTCCTACATTCGATCCCCTAAAGATATCGAGCCCAAGGGCCGCCTTTATCCGGGTTCAAAGGATCGCTCTCACTCGAGGACTACTGTCCAAAGACAACCTCAGACGGCCCTGGCTAGTAGAGCCTTGGGGCACAAGACCTCTTAGGCAGTGCCCGAACCTTAAAGGCTACGGCCATCCCCATTCGGGGACTGTTATCTTGGACAAGCCCGGATAACTCGGAGTAACAAGCCCACTGGTTAACACCCGAAATAAAAAGACTACAGCCATACTAAAATGGCTTGGAGACATCCGAGCAAAAGCAAGGCCTTCAAAATTTCTAAACGGGTTCAAAAGTCTACCCTCGGCAAACTTTATCCTCTAAAAAGTTCTAAGTATTTTGGGGAATCATGTGTATACGCAGCACAACCCTACAAATCGTAAACAAAAGAATATCAAAAGAAAGGCCTGCTCGGACCTCCGAACAAGACCTAATTATTACATGCTAAGGCATTTCAATACCTTTACAGTCATAAAGAACAAAGTAAAAAGAAACGAGCTTAAAATTTGTCGAAGGGAAAAAAGATCCACATATATATATATATATATATA
>AWOL01S0048784.1:3554-47442 GCA_000715115.1 Nicotiana otophora | reverse complement strand
AATACACATATATATATATATATATATATATATATATATATATATATATATATAAATGTCTTTACAAAGGCCAAACGGCCATAACAAAAAAAGGTACAAATGTGCAAAATACAAATACAAAGAAACATATACAAAGTACTTAAATGACTTGGTCTCCACCGGAGCCTACCTCATCACCGGGACCATCAGAGTCTCTTCCGTTTGCGGAT
Source organism: Nicotiana otophora (assembly GCA_000715115.1). Classification (NCBI taxonomy): domain Eukaryota; kingdom Viridiplantae; phylum Streptophyta; class Magnoliopsida; order Solanales; family Solanaceae; genus Nicotiana; species Nicotiana otophora. Next base: position 47,233 of record AWOL01S0048784.1, on the reverse strand, counting down.
CTGCCTGATCCCTCAGAGTCTTCTTCATCCTCGAGGTATGCCAACTTCTTGTCCTCGATCTCGAACCCCTTAGCGATCACAATCTCTGCTGACACATCAAAACCTCAAGCATGAACCTCCTCGAGGGACTCCCTTCGGGACTGCGACTTCGTGTATTCGACCATGTCGCTTAAGCAGTCCTGGGCTGCCTCGGCATCAGCCTTATACTGGGCCACCATCTCGTACGCATCAGCCTTGGTCACTTCAACCATCGACTCGGCCGCTTTGAGCTCCCTGGCAAAGGTTTCTCGATCGGTGACGACCGAGCTTAGTTGAGACTGGAGCTCCTCAATTGTTTGGGCCTGCACCTCGGTTTTTTCCTTTGTCACCCGAAGCTGGACCTCTGCCGAGGTCAACTGCACCCAGGAAGTCTCCTTTTCCGAGGCCAAGTGGTCCATTATACCTCTCAATTCTTCGGCCTCGACCTTGACTGCATCCATCTCGGCTCAGAGTTGGTCGATCCGATCGATCTTCTATTTGACCTGCGGGTTCCGATCATTAGTCACCGTGTCTATCTCATCGTCACTAACTTCAAATATTTTTACCTGTTCAACCGGGTCGGTGTGTTCTTTCAGAGCCACCTCCAACTCAGCTCGAAGGCTCTTAGACTCTTATTCACATTGCTCGCTGAGGAGTTTGTAGGTATCTCTCTTCTCAGTGAGCCCTCGGACTTTGGCTACAAGCTGGTTCAGCTCGTCCCGATACCGAAGGAAAGTTTCATGGTTAAGGACCAAGGCCTACAAATACAAAGAAAAATATTAGGATTATCTATGGATTAGTCTGAGTAGAAAAGAAGAAATTGAAGTCATCGAGAGATATCTAAAGTTACCCGGTTCAGCGCCTGTTATGCTTCGCTGAACAGGCAGGGCACGTCTACCTCATTCATCTTGGCTTGGTCTTCCTCGGTCACCAGGCACCGAAGGTAACTGGCCACCCCTACGAGGGCGGAGAGGACCCGGGCATTCTCCGAAATAGAGATGATGATGGATCTCTCCCGGTCAGGATCCACACTCAGAGTTGGGAACCAGTTGATCGGTTTAGGGCTCGAGAAAGACCTGCTTGCTCCAAAAGATGGACTCTTCTTCGGTAGCTCTAAGTCACCCAATCCGGTGACGTCCTCCGTGGCGGTGGAATCCACACCATCAAAAGAGTTGTGGAAGGGGTCGTCCGCTCCATGGGCCCCCACGTTGGGATGCTCTTTCACTATTTGGGCCCGTTATACATGGACTCAGTAAACGAGGGTAATTCGGTGATATCTATAACACTGAGAGCTTCCTTCAGAAACTGCCCGCATCACGGGAAGCCTCAGCCCCAGACTTCTCATCGACCTCCTTAGCTTGAGGCAGGTTGGCCTCGAGGTTCTCTGGTTCGGAGGCCCCTTGCCCTTCGAGCTGCGATGGCATGCGGTCCATCAGGACAAAGGCTTCTTCTTATTCTTTGGATTCATCTCTCAGCCGGTAGAGCGAATCCGTAGGTGGTGCTCGGGCACTGGTGTCTTCTTTTGGCTTGCGCACCAGCCTCCTTCTCGTTTTCTTTTTCTCCGAGCTCGGGGAATTCGGAGCCCTTTTTCTTTTCTTCTCTTCAGCCAGCCTCGGAATAGGGGACTCGGCAGGTAAGTTCTCGCTAGCAGATGGGGCCTCAGTTCGGCATCCTTGGATAAACCTGCAAAAAGAAGTAAAGGGAGTGAGGACTTAATGATAAAAGGGGAATCCATATATCACCTACTCAAGAAAGGAGTCTCATCGTGGGAACGGGCCTCCCAACGGCCCTTCGAGAGCTTGCGCCATGACCGCTCGGAGTAGGGCATCTGTGATACTATACCCTCAACCCACTCCTTCAGTAGAGGGACATCATTCGGGACCCGAGCGATGACTGCACCACTACAAAACACCGATAAGAAAGAAGCAAATAAGTATAAAATTGACTTTCAAAAGTAAAATTGTACTAACGTGAGATATTTCACTTCTCGGGGAATGGCCCGCACTCGGCTGGAATTAAGTCCGAAGTCCTTACTCGGATAAAATGGCCTTGCCAGCCCCGATCCCGGTCCTCATCAATACTTGAGAACGGGGCTTTACTGTCCCACCGCACGAGATTAATCAATCCCCCCCCTCCCCCGGAAGATTTAGGGACTGTATAAGCATAGATGATGTTCGATGGTGAACGAACATCCATCGACTTTATTCAGAAAGCACCGGAGGAGGATCACAATCCTCCAAAGCGATGGGTGAATTTAGACTAGGCACACGTTGTATCTTCTGCAGAAGTCCAAAATGCCTGGATCCACTGGCCCAATGTAAAGAGATAATTGTAAACACTTAGGTATCCCTCGACATGGGTGGTAATGGCTTCATCGGGTTCAGGGACCACTATGTCCTTATCGGCCTAGTTATAGTCTTTTCGGACCGTGGGGAGGATTTCTTCAGTGATTGAGCAGATATATCTCAAAACCTCCTCACACCGACCTTGTACGAAGGAAGGTTTTTCAACCTTGAAATCGGCATTGAACGAGCATCCTCCGGGGATTAACATTTTCAAAGGGGGTTCAGGTGCCGGTTCGTCGATGGCAGCACACGAAACGGTCTCCTCGGTTTTAGTAGCCGGTCGCGAAGTAGAAGGCGCTTCTTTCTGGGGAACGATTTTAGAAGTGTTTGCCATTTCATTAAAAATTATAGGAAAAATACGGAAGGAAAGGAAGTTGAAGGATTGTACTTGTTGGCTTGAGGTGAAGATGGACAAGAGTTCGTGCAAAGGATCTCAAGTAACGAGAGTAAAAGTGCTAGAAAGTATTTAATTCTTTAAGATACGAAGGTAGAAGGCTTGTATGTAAAGTTAAATGAACGAAGGAAGGGGTATTTATAGTATTTCAACGGTGGTTCGCATCCAGGAATGGCCGACTGGCGGCTGACATGCAATTAATGCCATTAAGACTTGACAGATGAGACATTTCAGTTGTTTTTTCGGTTCTGTCACAGTGTATCGAAGTAAGAATCGAACTTCGTATCTTTTCTCGTCGTCTACTCTCCGAAAAATGAGGGGACTATCTGTATGCGGGTGAAATCGAGCTCATGGTGCATCCTAGCCTCTGACATGGTGAGCTAGGCTTGAGACATGGCAATAAAGGACTACAAATCGACCACAAGTCTCACCGGGCTAGATACCTAGGGCAGAACGCCTGTCTTCGAGAATATCGAAGCTATTGTCCCGGAATCGGTCCTAGCCTCGAACGACTTCGAAGAAACATTGTCAGCATAGTCAACATGAGACCAAACTATCTATGACCGGTCGAATATTATGGCGGGGATCTCGGCACGTATCAATAAGGAACCGACAATCAGTGAATCAAGAGATCTTTTACCTTTTATAGAATTCTACTTAAAGTAGGACTCCCCTACTATATAAACGGGGTCTGATAATTTATTTGACACATGATAACATGCATTTATATCATTGTTTTTTCTGTTATTAGTTCTTTTGCTTTCGTTCTTCATTGCTTGTTGTTACGAGCCCGGATCGAGGACAATTATTTTACTAAGGCTTAAATCGTCTTTCTCGTGTGCTTTGAGTTTACTTCATCCTTATTTATTTAATTTGTCTTTATTTGCTGCTTTCTTTCAAATAAATCCCCGTATCCTTAAAACCACTTACAAATTTATTTGTAAATAAATCTTTTGAGGGTATACATATATATATTTGTAAAACACCTTTTGTTACTTTTTCAAAACCCAAAAAACCAATTAAAACGGGTAATAACTGTCCTATTTTTGTATCTATAGGAGAAAATTCCTTTCCATTAATGCTAGTATTTCCATGCAGACAGAATATTCATACCGAAAACTTGAGATCTTTTCCTTATACTAATACCTCCTTTTAGATGGATCCTTTTCCATTGGAGGAATTACTACCTTCTTATCACTGGATCTTTTCTTCATCGCAAAGGAGATTATTTTTTCATTGTCGCGATTCGGAATTCCAACCTTGGGGTCGTGATGACGCCTAATATTTCACTTGCTAGGCAGGCCAACGTCAACTAATTACTTGAACAGTTTTAAAAATTTAAATCAAAATATTAATAATAATAAACCATGATAGTCGAAAATAGATATGATAAATAATATGCAGCGTGAACTAAACATATCCCAGAAATCTGGAGTCACGAGTACATGAGCATCTAGAGTACTACAGATAAAGTCTGATAAAAAATACAACTATTTGTGTAGGAAATTTTTTATCCACCCATAAGGGGTGCTTTAAGGCCCAACACGGTTATTAGTTACCCTTGGTATTCCCTATATAAGTACACATAAAGTGTACAACAAAAGATATAAAATACGAAGTATTTTCCTACGCTTATTCTTCTCCTAAAATCAGACTAGGGTTTAGACTGTGATATAGGGGTTGCTCCGACACACCGTGACAACCATCGCCGACCAATAATTCCAGTTGTGGTTTATCCGATATTTCCGCTTCCTCTACGCGAACAAGTGAGTTCTTGTTTTATGATTTACATGCTATCTAATGTGTTTAGATTAACGCATTCCAACATTGGTATCAAAGCATCTTAGGCTGATTTTCTGGTCCGTACAAGTTATAAAACTGTTCTCATTTTCTATGTGAGTCTAGAACTGTGGTTTTGTAATTTTTGAATGTTCGTTGAGCAAATAAGAATTGATAATTGTATGTTTAAACATTGATTTAAGATTTAGTTTTGAATCAATTTTAAATGTAGTTCTTAATTTGGTATTTACTTTTGCAAGAACAAGAACAATTTATAAACCAGACAAAGGAAGACCAAATATGTCAAACGTCACCAAATAATTTGAAATTTTATTAAAATGTTTTTTTTATAAATTGATCAGTAATTCTTTAAAAGGAAGGAAGGTGAATCAGTTTCTCTTGTCACAATCTTTTTTCGACCAACCCCTTATGGTCGTCGGAACACCGCCGCTGCCGTCGCTGGTGGATATACATATGTTTTTTGTTGTTTTTCAGCCACAAATAAGAAGAAGGTTAGAAAGGCTAAGATTTCTCCTTTCTCTGAAAATTACACACAAAAAAGGATGTGGGGGGAAGGGGGGCAGAGGCTTAAATATTTTTGGAGCCACTGCCATAAAGAAAGAAGATTTAAAGAACAAACTGCCTTTCTCAATGGAGAACTAGATGAAGAAATTTATATAGAACAACCTGAGTGTTTCATTGAAAAGGGCCACGAAGAAAAGGTTTGTAGACTTTTGAAGTTTATTTATGGCCTCAAACAATCTTCAAGGCAGTGGTATATACGCTTTCAGAATGTTGTTGTATCCAATTGTTTTACCATGATGGATGAAGACCATTGTGTTTATACCGAAAGATCAAGGAACAAGCTTGTGATTCTAACATTATATGTCGATGACATACTTATAGCTAGAAATGATAAGGAGTTTATAACCGAGATAAAGTCATGGTTGTCATCTCAATTTGAGATAAAAGATATGGGTGAAGCTGCATATATTCTTGGAGTTAAGATTTCAAGAGATCGTCCAAATAAACTATTGTATCTCTCACAAGAGAATGACATTAGAAAAGATTTTGAACTATCAAATATGCAAAATATTGGCCCAGTTGAATCTCCTATCAGTAAATGGGAATAGCTTGGGAAGTTAGATGTGTCCTAAGACTCCCGAAGAGACAGAAAGAATTAGCCGAGTTCCTTATAGGAGCGTAGTCGAAAGTCTAATGTACGCTATGGTGTGCACTAGAGCTGATATTTGTCAAACAATTGGCTTGGTAAGTAGATATCAAACCGACCCAGGTTTAGCACATTGGCAAGCAGTAAAGAGGATCATGAGATATCTGAAGGGAACTTCTGATTATGCCCTTTGTTATCAAGGCGGCAAGTATCTACGATTAGTTAGATACAATGATGCTGACCATGGAGGAGATCTAGATGAGAGGAAGTCTACCTCAGGATATGTTTTCCTACTCAGAGATGGCGCCATATCATGGAGTAGTAAGAAATAATCATGTGTATCACTATCTACAATGGAAGCCGAATATGCGGCTCTCGCATCAGCAACACAAGAAGCTGTTTGGTTGAAAATGTTCTTGGAACACTTGTTGGATATCGCTGAAAATACTGAACCAGTATTAGTCTACTGTGACAATGAGTCTGCAATATCCTCTACAAAGGACTCTGTGTTTCATTATAAAACCAAACGTATAGATATTAAGTATAACTATACAAGATACATGGTTAGACACAAGGTAGTGAATGTGAAGTATGTGTCTATAAAAGATATGTTAGCAGATCCATTGACCAAGCCTTTGTCTAGAGATGAATTTGTGAGACACACTTGGTTTCAAGGCTTGTGTAGACTCAGAAATATTTTATTTTGTTATTTATTTTCCCGTATTCACAAAACTGATGTTCTTTGATTATTAATTAAGTTGATTTACATACATAGATATTTTTATTGTTGAATGTTATATGCATTCTTTATTCTTTTTGATATGTATGTTGGGTAGATAAGAGGTTGGCCTTCCCACACATGCAACCGCCTCCTTATCTTAGTGATCTTAGGAGATGAGACACGATTTTAAGCAAATTTATCATAAGGATAATTTGAGAGCTATTCGCTTAAAATCAGAATGTCGTTTAAACAATGACATAAGGTCATTAGGGTGAAAAATGTTCATCTAGTCTACTTTGTGAGCCAGATATGAGTTAAATATGATTTTGTAGATCTAGAAACTCAAATTTAGATACTCATGGTGTCTAAATATCACTTGTACAACATTCTTTATGAGATAAAGACATACGCTCCTTGGGAAAAGGAGAAAATGTTGTATCACGTGTTTCATACCATGTGTGCTAATGTCAACCAAATGGGTTAGCATAAGTCCATTCTCAACATATTGTTGTGTGAGACCCAGAGCTTTTATGATGGCTCAAGATTTTGTACCCTCAAAGACTCCGATCAAATACTTGAGACTTAGTGTGATGTTAGCTATCTTAGTGTGTTTCCAAAAGACCATGAACACACATTCGGTCTAGCGGAGCATATCTAGAAAAGCAGTCATACTAATATTAAGGGGATTGTGAGAAGAGGAAGATCATTGATGAAATATCATTTATAGTGTTCACTGGTGCACCAGTTATTACTTATGAGATATTATTATGAATACAAGAAATAATGATATATGAGATTTTGAGAGTATATCAAATGTGATTCATATGATCTAGGGTACTGCATACTTTATGATCTACTTGCAGGTTTGTACTCGACGAGAGGCTATATACTCCTAATAGATGTATAACACTTAGGTCTCACAGTATGCTAGTCGCACGGTCTACTTCCCTGTATGAATGAATGAGGAGATGAGATGAGAATATATTTCTCAGACTAGATGAACACTCCCATGATGCGTGAGTGGGAGATGTAGGAAATTTTGGGTCCACTCATAAGGGGTGCTTTAAGGCCCAACGGGGTTATTAGTTAACCATGGTATTCCCTATATAAGTACACATAAAGTGTACAACAAAAGATATAGAATACGAAGTATTTTCCTACGCTTAGTTTTCTCCTAAAATCATACTATGGTTTAGACTGTGATATAGGGGTTGATCCGACACACCGTGAAAACCACCACCGACCAGTAATTCCAGTCGCGATTCATCCGTTCTTTCCGCTTCCTCTACGCGAACAAGTAAGTTCTCATTTTATGATTTACGCGCTATCTAATATATTTAGATTAACGCGTTCCAACAGTTTGAAATAAGGTAAACAATAAATACAGAATGGAAGAGGGCTTCAGGGACCTCAAGTCTCATGCTAATCACTGGTCCGATAAGATCTCCTCTAAACGCTGCTGGGACTAATACTGATATCTGCACAAGTAGTGCAGAAGTCTAGCATGAGTACAGTCGACCCTATGTTGTAACAATCCCTAAATTTAGATTAGGTATGGATGCGTTAAATGAGTATTAATGTAATATTTTAGACATGCGAAGTCCCATCGGGATGAGTATGGGTGGAAATAATTATTTTGGAATCAAGATGGAGAGTGAGGTTCTAAAAATTCAATATAATCGACTAAGTTATGAGAGATCTGTCTTACAACCTTAGACAGTGCAAGGCCTTGAAAACTCACATCCTTAGACAGTGCAAGGCAGTGTCCGGGGCATTAACCCTAGCGCCCCTGATAGTGAAAGGCCATGTAGTTTTGGCACCTCTGATGTCGGGTGCCTTGCACTATTAGTTTAGCGCCTGTGATGATGCCCCAAGCCGACGATGTTTATCCGAGCCACTTTTATTTTGCTACTCAAGTTTTGGGACGTGTACACTTACTTAAAAGTCCAACCTTATCCCCCACACCCCAAAACATGAAAACTTACTGTAGAAAGGGAATCTCTCAAGAACCTAACTCCCCCAAGGATCCTCCATCGTCCAAGGTATGTTCTAACGATGATTCTAAGTTAATTGTAATTCTCCAACACCTTATTAACATGGGTAAATCCTTCAAATCATTAGATATTTGAGCGAGATATCATTCTCGAGAAAACAAATCCAAGAAGTCGAATTCAAAAGGATTGAACTTCAAACAGGTAATGCTTCTACTCTCTAATCATTTATAACTATGAATTGATGAGTTTTTGGGAGAATAATAGGTGGGTTTGATAAAGGGAATCAAATGAACTATGCTAGGATTTTGGGTTATTCCCTTAATATTGTTATAATCATTTTGGTGATGAGAAATGGTGCTAGTTATTTCTATTTGGGATTGTAGAATCACCTAGAAGTAGTAGAATGAGAATTGGGTGAAGAAAACACCATTAATGAGGGCTATGAGGCTTTACGTCCATAAGGAATTTGATAAAATTCCTAAATTACCAAAACATGATCCATAGTGCTAATATTAGTTCCTCTTCATATATATTGCCATACATTACTGTTGAAAGAGGCGGCGAACATTGTGATATGCTTAAAAAGGCTAGCGTCAAGATATGTGAGGCTAACTCTTTTTAAGTTTGGGAATGTTTATGATTCTTTCTATATCCCATTCTTTATGACTATTACGAGTTTCCTCAAAAATTAATTATGCCTCAGTTCCAAGAATAATTGTGGAACTTCTATTCTCTAGATGGCATAGTTTTATAACTCGTTCAATATCCTATGAGTCTAAGTTATGAAAAATTAGTTTAATATGAATATATGTCTCGGTCTAGTTCTATTCATCATTCCAATATCATGTAAATCAGTATGGTTCGGTATTTCAGTATCATGTATTACAATATGATTCTCAGTTCCTGATTCTAAATCCCTGAATGTTGAACACCTATATTTGGGCCCGATGCCGTAGTTTATGCTTTATGAATATTTGGGCTTGAGGTCGTAGTTTATACTTTATGCATCTTCAGGCCTGAAGCTGTAGTTATGTATATGTATACTTAGGCCCAAGGCCGTAGCTTGTGCACATATATATTGGGCTTGAGTCCGTAGTTTATTTATTCAGATAAATAAGTGGTTCATCATTCAGGAGAGGTAGTATTCATATCCTTACTTCCTATGTTTAGTTTAGTTATCAATTATCAGTTATCAGTTCAGTTTTAGTTTCAGTATTTACAGTTCATTCTTTAAGTTGTTTTACATACCAGTGCAATTCAAATGTACTGGCTTTCCTTTTTGCCTGGGGCTTGTATCTCGCGATGTAGGTAATGATTTACAGGTTGACGATTCTGCTTGCTAGGACATCTCGTATCAACTATTGGTGAGCCCAGTCTTTCGGGGCATTATCCCTCTTTTTAAGTCTTTATAGTATTTTTGTTAGTAAGGTATACTGGGGACCTTGTCCTGGTAAATAGTTAGCATTTTAGTATTCTTAGAGGCTTCGTAGACTATAGTCTAGTCAGTCAAATCTTAGCAGGCTTTTATGTGTTAGCCTTGTCAGCTACTCGTTTATACTTGCAAACTTTTCAGTACTTTCCGCATTTATGATATTTCAATCAGACTCTTTAGTAGATCAACATTTTGCATGTTTATATTCAACTTACAACTATACCACATATTGATCCAGCCATCTAGTTGATTCACTAGGTCACATGCATTCAGGCACCGAGTGTCGTGTTATGCCCAGGCCATGGTTCGGGGCATGACAAATATTGATATCAGAGCCTAGGTTCAAGAGTCCTATAGAGTCTATAAAGATGTGTCCAGTAGGGTCACTTATATGTATGTGTGTGTGCCACACGTGTCAACAGTTGACCACCAAGACATCTAGGATTGTTTCATTTCTTTCATACTCTAGATCGTGCAGTCTGAGCTATGCTTTCATGAATCCATCTAACTCATGAGAATTATGTATTTCAGAAAATGCCTGCCAAAAACAAGTACAACACGAGTGCCTCAACTACTAGCCAAGGGGGCTAGGACAAATGCTGCTCTAGAGGATGACACTCCAGCCCGAGGAGTTGCATCGAGCTCAGTGCCCAGCGCTTCAGACATGGATATTAGGGGAGCTATCCAGTTGCTCACCCAGATTGTTGCTATTTAGGCTCAAAGGCATGGCACAAGTGTTGTTGATTAGACGGGTAGTTCCAGGCCCAGGGAATTCCTCAACATGAAACCTCGAGTTTTCACAGGTTTTAAAAAGAATGAGGATCAGCAAAACTTTATTGATGATGTTCAGAAGATATTTCGAGTGATGCATGTTACTGACATTGAGGCAGCAGATTTTGCCGCTTACCAGTTGAAGGATGTTGCTAACACTTGGTATGAAACATGGGAATAATCCCGAGTGGAGGATGCGTATCCTGCAACTTGGAAGGAGTTTGTTGATGCTTTTCTTGAGCATTTTCTACCCATCGAGATCTTGGAAGCTAAGTCTTTAGAATTTGAGAGACTCAAACAAAATGAGATGAGTATGAATGATTACTACCTCATGTTTGTCACTCTAGCCAAGTATGCTCCGAAAATGATACGTGATATGAGGGACAGCGTTAGGTGGCTTGTGTTGGGGCTTTCAGATGACTTGTTTGTTGAAGCTAATATAGCTGCTTAAAATAATGACATGGCCATTACTAAGATGGTTTCCTTTGTTCAAGGGAAGGAAGACAGGCTGAAGGAAGAAGAGTGGCTACAGAGAGAGAAGGTCAGAGAATTCAGCAAAAGAGCTAAGTCTGTAGGAAATTTCAGCCACGGGGGATCTCAAGGAGGTGTTAAACGCCAATTTTTCAAAAAATCAAAATCGGGACCTGCTCTATCTTCAACTAGTGCACCAGTTCAGAAGTCCAAGTTTAACAAGAAAAGCCAGAATTTTAGAGCAGTAGGTTCACAATCACATGCTAGTGTCTGCTACAGAGGCCTTGAGTACCCTACTTGCAATGCGTGTGGTACGAAGCACCCAAGTGTGTGTTGTTCGAGCACAAATGGTTGCTTTGGGTGCGGTCACCAGGACCACTTCTTGAGGGATTTTCCATCAGCAAATAATAACAATGGAGGCAATGTAGCTTAGACCACTAATTCAGCAGCCCATCATAACTCTCATGCCTAACAAGGGCGTGGGGCAGCAAAGTCCGATAATATGGGCGGTGGTCGGAACCGCTTGTATGCACTGGCAGACCATCAAGATATAGAGACTCATAGAGATGTTGTCACAGTTATGCTAACAATCTCCCCTTTTGATGTTTGTGCTCTTATGGATCCGGGATCCACTCTATCTTATGTAACCCCATATATTGGTTAGAAATTTGGGATAGAACCAATAAAGTTATGTGAACTCTTTAAAGTGTCCCATCCAGTTTGAGAATCCGTTATAGCTAGACGTATCTATAGGGGATGTCAAGTCAAAGTGTATCATCACCTTACTGTAGCAGACTTAGTAGAATTGAAGATGGTAGACTTTGATGTAATCATGGGCATGGATTGGTTAGAGTCATGTTATGCCACAGTGGGTTATAGAACCAAAATAGTAAGTTTCGAATTTCCCGGTGAACCAGTCCTATAATTGAAGGGTGATGTAGTAGCACCCAGGGGTAGGTTTATATCCTATCTTAAAGCCAGAAAGCTGATATCTAAAGGCTATATCTATCATCTCGTTCGAGTTAGGTATGCAAATGCTCAGATTCCCAGTCTCTAGTCAGTACCAATTTTAAATGAGTTCCCATAAGTGTTCCCTAAAGATCTTCTCAGAGTCTCTCCCGATAGAGAGATTGGCTTTGGAATTGATCTACTCCCCGGCACTAAGCCAATAACTATTCCGCCTTGTAGAATGGCTCCAGCAAAGTTTAATGAGCTAAAACTCCTGTTGAAAGATCTTCTAGATAAGGGATGTATAAGGCCAAGCATCTCACCTTGGGGCGCACCGGTCTTGTTTGTCCGAAAGAAGGATGTGTCTTTGCGCATGTCCATTGACTATCGCCAGTTGAATAAAGTAACTATCAAGAACAAGTACCCTCTTCCCGGAATTGATGATTTATTCGATCAACTTCAGGGTGCCCGGTGTTATTCCAAGATTGACGTCAGATCGAGGTACCATCAGTTAAAGGTTAAGGAAGTTGATATTCCTAAAACATTTTTCAGGACTCGTTATGGGCATTTCAAAATTTTGGTTAAGTCGTTTGGTTTAACAAATGCACCAGCAACTTTCATGGAGCTTATAAATAGGGTCTTCAAGCCTTATCTGGATTTTTTCATTGTTGTGTTTATTGATGATATTTTGATTTATTCTCGTAGTGAGGCTGACCATGCAGAACATCTCAGAATGCACCACAATTGGTGTTGTTTTCATGTTATGTTACATCGTTGAATTATGTATATGCTGTTAGGATTGGTTTCTAGGATTTTCTGACAGGTGGATAGGCCCAGTTATAGGAGAAACTCTTCCGAAAATTCTAGAGATTTGGGGAGTTAGTTCAAAATTTGGAACTGCGGGTGTGTGAATTAAGAGTTGAATCACATTGGATGCTAACGATGGATTTTGACCCTCATTCGAGGATGAATGATCTTAAGCGGGGGAGGATGTAAGGCCATGTAAAATTTTACTAGAACCCAAGGTTTTGTGGCACCGAGTTAGGCTAATGTGTTTGAGGGTTGTATAAATTCTTCGCGGCAAGCTTGCTCACCGTGGTACGGACGTTTTGGGTAGTACAGTACGTCAGGGAGTTGAAGGAAAAATTTTGATGACTTACTTGATCAACTATAGTCCGATGATCACCTAATGAACATGTCAGATCCTGCACATTTAGTACAGAAGTGCAGCAGGAGTACCTAAATCAATGTGTACCCGGTAAGTATCTAGCCTAACCCCAGAGAAGTAGTGACGAGGGGTCAACATCGACACTTACTAATGGTCCAATAAATCAACATGGTAAATCATAAACAAATAAGAAGCACAACAGTAGTGAGGTAAAACTGTAGCTAACGCAATTGTCCAAAATTTCTTTCTAACGATATCAATTTCTCAATCTCGTATTCTATCTCAACAACTCAGAAATATTCAAAGGCCAATATCAAACGGATAAGGAGGTACAATTCTCGTGAATAGTCAGATTGCTAGTGATATGATGCATGATTATGCTGAGGTTGTACGGCCAGATCTCAGAAAGAGTATGATACTACCGAGGCGATTGGCCTGATCCCATCATAACGTGTACATTGGCGAATGTCGAGCGGCACAAACCATAGATGCATCTATTATACTGCCGAGGCGAACGACCTGCTCCCATAAGAATGTGGTACATAATCCCGCGGAGGCATTTGGACCGCTCCACAAGAAAGGAAAGCAATTATGGAATTACAAGACACAAGCTTACGATACAGTATATGAACACAGGGTGAGTATAACCTTTACCTTTCTCAAACTACTTGCCAAAAACTCAAGGTAATAAGGCTCGGCCTATCATATATGCATATATTTCCAAATCAAGTTCCATTATAGTTTCAATTAATTAAGCCAACAGAATGAATTCAAATATTTCAAGTATTACATGGTAAAGTCCTAAGTCTACCTAGACATAACATGCTTTAGCTACATACGGACTCTCGTCACCTCGTGCGTACATAGAACCCCACAACTAATAACACATAATAATTACATCACCTAGGGGTTAGTTTCCCCCCTCACAAAGTTAGACAGGAGACTTACCTCGCTCCGAAATTACATAACCGGCTCCAACACCACTCTAATACTCAACTCCCAGCCAAACGTTCTGAAACTAGTCAAACAACGTGCAAATCAATCAAAATATGCTCTCATGCTTACAATTTAACAATTTATAACAATTCACAACTATGCTCGAATAGTCAATAAAGTCAAAATTTTTCAAAGATAAACTTTACCCATTAAATTATGAACTCAAATATATGATGTATTCCCAAATCCATATCCAATTTCGTGGTACAAATCTAAAAATACCAAACCCCACAATTTCCACAATTGTTCATGTATGTACAAGCCCAAATTCATATATTTAACTCACAACTTGTAGAAATTACTTACCTCATGATTGACAATGAAAATGGCGCCCCAAAATCGCTCCACGGCCGGCTCCCATAGAAGAAATAAAATGAAAATGCGCCAAACTCACGTACCTAAACAAGTCTTCTACCCAGCGATCATCACACCTGTGATCTGGTTTTCGCTTTCGCATAAACGACGGCCTAAAGCCCCCTCGCACCTGCGCATCTCTTTCCCGCATCTGCGATCTCGTAGGTGCGGCCAAAACCTCACACCTAAGCATTCCCTCTACCTATAACAACTCTGCACCTACGATGCCAAATGCGCCTCTGCGGTCTCGCACCTGCGACCAAATTCTTTGCAAGTGAGATCGCACCAGACTAGTGCACTTCAGCAGTTTCTCAAGTCCAAACTCAATCCGTTTCCAATCCAATTCGCACCCGAGACCATGTCCAAACATACCAACGCATCCCAAAATATGACATGGACTTAGTCGAAGCCTCAAATTACATCAAACAACATCAAAATTATAAATTAATGATCGAAACCTTTCTTTAAACTTTCAAACATTCAAAACTTTGCCGAACGCATCTGAATCACACTTAAACTTTCTAGAATAACACCAAACTTTATGCACAAGTCATAAATCACAATACGAACCTATTCCAAGGCTCGAAACCTCAAATGGACATTGATAACACCAAAGTCCACTTCAAATCAAACTTAAGAAATTCTTAAAATTTAAAAATGTTAAACTTTCCATAATAAGCGCTGAAATACTCCCGGACCACCCCGATACTCAACCCGAACATACGCCCAAGTCCGAAATCATCATACGAACCTATTGGAACCTTCAAATCCTGATATTGAGGTCGTTTAATCAAGAGCCAAACCTTAGTAAACTCTTCCAACTTAAAGCTTCCGAATTTAGAATTGTTCTTCCGAATCAACTCCAAACTTCCAAAAATCCAATTTCCACCACACGTACAAGTCATAATACATGAAGTGGATCTACTCAAGGCCTCAAACCACCGAACGATGTGCTAGAGTTCAAAATTACCGGTCGTGTCACTACACACCCCCGAGCCCGATTATGTAATTCGTTTCGTAATCTGACCTTAATTTGAGGTCTAAAATCTCAATTTTGCAAAATTCCTAATTTAAACCCAAATCCCTAATTTATACCATAAAATTCATAGATTATAGGTTAGAAATCAATGGGTGATTATGCAAATAATACGAAAATAGTTACAAATCACTAACCAATGAAGTTGAGATGAAAAATCTCTTCAAAATCTCCTCTAGGCCCTGCTCTAGCTTTCAAAAATGGTTACAATGGTCAAATCCCGACGTTCAACACTTTAAATATCTTGGCGTTAGGTGTTCTTCGCCTTCGCGAAATAACTGATGCATTCGCGATGCACTGGCCAATTAGCCTCGTGTTCGCGAGGTCCTCTTCGCGTTCGCGAAGGCTTAAATCCCTGCCTTCCTTCGTGTTCATGAACCCAGGTCCGCGTTCATGAACCCGAGTCCGCATTCACAAACCCAGGTTCGCGTTCACGAAGAGCAACCATCTGCACTTCCCTAAGTCATCCCCAAAGCATTGCGTTCGCGAGATGCCGGTTGCATTCATGAAGGGTATTTATGAAGGGTATCTACGGCGTAACGTGTGAGGTATTCATGGATAATCGAAGTCTACAATATTTTTTCAAGCAAAATGATCTCAACTTGAGGCAGAGGAAGTGGTTGGAGCTGTTGAAAGACTATGATATCACCATTTTGTATCATCCGGGGAAGCACAATGTGGTGGCTGATGCCTTGAGTATAAATGCTATGAGTATGTGTAGCCTTGCATATATTCCAGCTAGTGAGAGGCCGCTTGCATCCAACGTTCAGGCTTTGGCCAATCAGCTTATGAGCTTAGATGTTTCAAAGCCCAGTCATGTTCTAGCTTTCACGGTCTCTTGGTCTTCTTTGTATAAGCGCATCAGAGAGCGCCAGTATGATGACCCCCATTTTCTTGTCCTTAAGGACACGGTGTGGTACGGTGGTGCCAAGCAAGTTACTAGTTAAGATGATGGGGTTTTGCGGATGGAGGGTCTAATTTGTGTGCCCAATGTGGATGGGCTTCGTGAGTTGATTCTTGAGGAGGCCCATACTTCCCGGTATTACATTCATCCAGGTGCCGCCAAGATGTATGTGGACTTGCGGCAGCATTATTTGTAGGGGAGAATGAAGAAGGATATAGTTGCATATGTATCTCGGTGTCTTAATTATCAGCAAGTAAAGTACGAGCATTAGATGCCTGATGGTTTGCTTTAAAGGCTGGATATTCTCGAGTGGAATGGGGAGTGTATTAGCATGGATTTTGTAGTGGAGCTCCCAAGGACTTAGAAGAAGTTTGACGCGGTATGGGTCATTGTGGACACTTTGACCAAGTCGGCACATTTAATTCTTGTGTCGGTTACCTATTCTTTAGAGTGGTTAGCTGAGACCTACATAAGCGAGATCGTTCGTCTTCATGGTGTCCCCGTGTACATTATTTCTGATCGAGGTACGCAGTTCACCTCGCACTACTAGAGGGTCGTACAATATGAGTTAGGCACACGGATCGAGTTGAGTATAGCATTTCACCCCCAGATGGATGGGCAGTCCGAGCGCACTATTCAAATATTGAAGAATATGCTTCGCGTTTGCGTTATTGATTTCGGGGGTTCTTGAGATGAGTTCATGCCACTTGCATTGCCTATAACAATAGCTACAAGTTGAGTATTCAGATGGCTCCCTATGAGGCATTATACGGGAGGCGGTGTCATTCGCTAGTTGGTTGGTTCAAGCCAGGAGAGGCTCGATTGCTGGGCACTAATTTGGTTCAGGATGCCTTGGAAAAGATCAAGATGATTCGGGATCGACTTCGCACGACTCAATCTATGTAGAAGAATTATACCGATCATAGAGATCGTGATGTTGCATTCATCTCTGCAGAGAGGGTATTGCTCCGGGGTTTACCCATGAAGGGTGTGATAAGGTTCGGAAAGAAAGGCAAGTTGAGCCTTAGGTACATCAGACCTTTTGAGATGCTTGAGAGAGTGGGTGAGGTGGCCTACAGGCTTGTATTGCCACCTAGTTTATCAGCATCCTATCCTGTATTCCATGTGTCCATGCTCCGGAAGTATCATGGTGATCCGTCCCATTTGTTAGATTTCAGCTCAGTCCAATTGGACAAGGATTTGACTTATGGGATGAGTCAGTGGCCCATTTAGCCCGGCCGGTCCAAAAGTTGAGGTCTAAGAGTTATCCTTCAATTTGAGTGTAGTGGATAGGTCATCCGTTCGAGGTAGCTACGTGGGAGTCCGAGTCGGACATGCAGAGTTGATATCCACACCTTTTCACCAGTCCAGGTACCTTTCTACGTGCGTTCGAGGACAAACGTTTGTTTTAGAGGTGGGGAATGTGATCACCCGATAGGTTATTTTGAGTTTTAGCCTCTATTTCTGTGTTTTAAGACCTTGACTAGCTCCATTTAGAGTCCTTGATTTACGTGCATAATCTATTTCTTGTTGCGAAAACCTTTTATGTGAAAAATATGAAATTTTGCCTTAAAACGCATTTGAATTGAATATAGTTAACATTTTTGTGTAAATGGACCCGAATCTGTGTTTTGATGATCCCGCTGGGCCCGTATTGTGATTTGGGACTTGGGCCTATGTCCGGAATCGAATTCGAAAGTCCATAACTTGATCTAATGCAATTTGTTGAAAGCTAGTAATTTGAAGGCTAAAAGAATTCAAAAGTTTGACCGTAGGTTGACTTTGTTGCTACCGGGTTTGGATATTGGTTTGGAAACTTAGAATAGGTTCATTTCACCATTCATGACTTTTCTGAAAAATTTGGTACAAACCGAAGTTAATTTGGCGTGATTTGGACGTCTAGTTGCAAATTTGCATGTGCTTGAGTTTTTTTGAAACTTTCATACATTTTGATGCCCGATTTGTAGTTCTAGGTGTTATTTTGATCATGCCAACGAGTTTGTATGATGTTTTTATACTTGTGTTGATGGTTGGTTTGGAGCCCCGAGGACTCGGGTGAGTTTCGAATAGGTTTTGGACTTAGGAGAATACTGATGACCCTCTATTGCTTGTGTGGTCTGCAGACCTCGTAATTGTGAGGTTGGGGATCGCATTTGTGATGTTTGGCCAAGTCTGTCATGATCGCATTTTCGAACATTATGTTCGCAATTGCGAATAGGACCATGGAACAGCAGAGATCGCATTTGCGATCATTTGATTGCTTTTGCGACTTGTCCAGGTTCGCATTTGCGAACACATCATCGCATTTGCGATAACATGAGAGATGTGGGTTTCTTCGCATTTGTGATGGATTCCTCACATTTGTGGGGTTTACATTTGCGAACCCCATATCGCTATTGCGGCATCTACGACTGGATGAAAAGCTGAGAGACGGAATTTTTAGCCTCATTTTCATATTTTGGTACCCTAGACTCGGTAGGAGGCGATTTTGAGGAGGGAATTTCATCTACGAACTTTGGGTGAGTGATTCTAATCCATTTCTAATCCTATTCCATCCATTTATCTTAGATTTTAACATCAAAATGTCACGACCCATATTTTCCTCCGTTGGGTGTCATGATGGAACCTAGTCTTAGGGATTAGGTCTGCCTAACATTAACTGAAATAGCAACAATATTTAACTAACATCTGATAATTTCAAAGTAGAAAACTCTTTACAAATTTACAAATCCCAAAACCAGTAGTACAAGTCATAAACTCTATTGAGTTTGCTAGACAACCTCTAAATACAACTGTTTCGAAATAAAGATACACAGTGCAAATATAACTTCAGAAGGTGACTCTGAAGCTTGCGAACACAGCATCAGGTTTACCTTAAGTCTCCACAGCAAAATCCGTACAACTAGCTAACGATTGACTGACTCCGAAATACCTAGATCTTGCACAACAATTGTGCAGAAGCATATTATGAGTACACCACAGCGGTACCTATCAAATATCAAGACTAACCTCAGTGGAGTAGTGACGAGGAACACTGAAGACACCTACTGGACTAAGTAACCTAAGCAAGTATAAGTGTGGAACTAACAAAATACGATATCTATATAATACTACGCGTAATGACAACAATAATATGGTACTTACAATAAGAAATAAAAACAAAATTTAGCAGCGGAACACAACAGATAATAGCATAGTAGAGTACGCTGAACACAGTCTAAATCCGGTTAACACAATTAAAGAAGGACATGTAGCAACTAGATGAGCATAACTACTACCACATCATGTTTTATCCAATAATCACCACGAGGTACCAAACCTCAGAATATCCATAAGTCACGAGTCCGATTTTGTGAACCCTAAACACTTGGCATCTTGTGCCCTCATTTCAACTAGTAACTGCATGAACGACGCACGTGCCAATAAAACCATTCTCACATAGAAAGCAAGTAGGCGGGGTGTGTATAAATACTCAATAATATCAGGATCCATCTTCTTGATCTGATACGAGTGATAAACTACGTGTATGCTTATACAAGTGTTCTAATACAGTTCAGGTCAACTAGCAAGTGTAGAGAAAATGAAACAACACGTAAGAATGCTCCCCACAATTTTTCACAAGATAAACTCACACAGGTAGGTACGCCACTACATAAATAACAACAACAAGAGTGCCCCCAGGCCATCACAAGTCATCACAGATCAATCCCTGACATAGCCCACCTTCTCTCACCACGTGCACAATAATAAAGTAAATACCCGCCTTGTCTCGCCACACGCGCATAATAAAATTCTCACCTTGTCTCGCCATATGCGCAAACACATAGATATAGCCTGCCTTATCACGCCGCATGTGCATAACCAACAGTAATGATAGCACTGCAGAAAACTCGTGCAAATACCCGAACAAAATACCCCAACAACATCACGTGCCAACAACACAACAACACAATAGAATGGCCTTCACAAATTGTGCCCATATTCCACAACATTTCCACTAAACAGTCTCAATACCACAACCGCGCATAGCTCTTGGCTCAACAAACTGAGTACCACAACAATAATCACAACAATACACGCAAATACGGCAAGTAATTCAACCCGAGAGATTTGCAACACAGAGAACGGTAGAACGAGCTCATAAGTAATAAACACAATAGAGATTATTATTCACAATAAGAATACCACAATAAGAGAGAAACAATACATAACAAATGATCCCACGCAAATACAATTCGACAACAAGGGAGATAACAAGAGTCAATAATTCCAATTAAGGATGAGGCAACAGAAAATATAATCATAACCTCAATTAAGGATAGACAATTATAGAAGAAAAAATAATAATTTCAATTAATGATAAACACTTTGGGAAGATTAGCACGACAATAGAAGAGGTAACAGCTTCAGTTAATCACGTAAGAGTCAAATAGGCATTAAGAGTGGAGCATGAAGTAATTGATTCCAATTAAGACACATAGAGGTGAAACTAGCATATGGGGAACTTAATCATAACAAACAACTTCATATTTAATAAACATAAGGACCTAAGAACCCTAAAAGGTCAACTTTATACAAATAAGCCCGAGCACGTACTTGTCACCTCGCATACACATATTATACATGATACAATTAGCATAGAAGACTCAAATCCTAAGGGGTAGCTCCCCCACACGAAGTTAGGCAAGATACTTACCTCAAAGAAGATAAATCGTTACTCTAAAATCAACTTCTCGAGTGAAATAACCTCCGGACGGCTCAAATCTAGCCAAAATAACTTCAAAGCATGAATAAAAATCATAAAAAACTATTCCGGATAATAAAGTTTCAATCTTTATCAAAAATTAAAAATCAACCCAAAAGTCGACCCCCCTTCCTCCCCCGGGCACGCATCTCGGAACCAGACCAAAATTATAAAAACCGAACACCCATTCGATATCGAGTTCAACCATACCAAAATTATCAAATTCCGATACCAATTCGTCCCTCAAATAATCATTTTACATTTTGAAAGTTTTCTTCAAAATCCCCATTTTTCCCCAAGTCCAAACACTAAGGTAAATGATAAAAATAAAGATAGAATCATGGAATAAAAGAAATTCTAGGTGAAGAACGCTTACCCACTTGATTTGCTTGAAACACCCACAAAGCATCGCTCAAAACCGAGGTCTAGAACTCAAAATATGATAAAAATGGCCAAACCCTCAACTTATAAGTGTTCTGCCCAGAACTTCCGCATTTGTGGACATACATGTGCACCTGTGCTCTCGCTGGTGCGAGACGATTCTCTGCATCTACGGTCTTCACTTGCCCACACAAATATCACACCTGTGACCATAGTTGCGCATCTGCGATTGCGCAGAAGTGGCTCAAACACCGCAGAAGTGGACATCACCTAGAGCCTCCAACGCGCATCTGCGATCCATCTTCTGCAGATGCGTCCTCGCACCTGCGGTTCTCTAGTGGTAGAAGCGACTCAACAGGGCCGGACACAACATCACAGAAGCAACCCAAAACCTCGCAGAAGTGGCTACACATCTGCGATCAAACCTCCGCAGATGCGGATACACCAGAAACAGACCTGGTCACAAGCAAACAAATAATCTGAGACTCGTCTGAAACACACCCAGGGACCCCGCCCTAATATGCCAACAAGTTCCATACCCTAACACGGATCCGCTCGAGGTCTCAAATCATATCAAACAACGTCGGAACTACGAATCGTACCAAGAATTGAACTTATGAACTTTCAAATCTTCCAACCTCTAAAACTCGCATCGAAACCAATAAAATCGATCTGGAATGATGTCAAATTTTGCAGACAACTATAGGAATCTAATTTCGACCCTGATATCACCAAAGTCAACTCTTGGTCAAACCTCTTAACCTTCCAAAACTTTAATTTTTTTTAACTTTCACTGAAATGCTTCAAATTACCGTACGGACCTCCAAATCCAAATCCAGATGCATGCCTAAGTCCAACACAACCATACGAAGCTTTTGAAATCATCACGACCCCATTCTGGAGTCGTTTACACAAAAGTCAAATTTCTGTCAACTCCGACCGCTTAAGCTTATAAAACAGAAATTCTTCTTCCAAATTGACTCTGTATCATCCGATCACTGAATTCGGCCATACACGCAAGTCATAACACATAATACGATGCTTCTCAATACCTTAGGCCACCGAGCGGGACTTTAATTCTTAAAATGACCGGCCGGATCGTTACACAAAATCATGTGAATCGAAGTGAAAATTTGAGAAACTTTGTCATGTTTTTGAAAACTAAGAAATTGAGTTTTGAGAGTCTATTTGGACTCGCATTTTGAAACTAAACACATATATGAACTCATGGGGTAAAGGGTAGTCGGAATCTACATGAACCCGAGTTTTGACTGGGCGAGCCGCGGGTGGACTTTTGTTGACTTTTTGGAAAAAGTGTAAAGATCTTAGCTTTATATATTGTAATGGATTTCCCTAGCATTGTTTGATAATATTGAGTCGATTATGGTTAGATTCAATTGGTTCGGAGGCAAATTTTTGATGAAAGGACCCGATTGAGCTTTCATTTGCTTGCAGAGCGAGGTAAGTATTGGGTCTAGCCTTGATTTGAGGGAATTAGGAACCTTTGAACTATATGTTATGTGAATTATGTGTGTAACGGTGTATATGCGAGGGGACGAGTGTATATACTTCGTCAAAATAATTGCTTCCATGCTTTCTCGTATTTCATGAATTATCTTATTCCATGTCTTAACTGTTACATGCTTTGATTGCTTTCTATGCCATAACTTGTTACTTGTCATTAATTATTCTTGTATTGAAATGTTTGTTCCTTCCCTGACTCTATGATTAATTGTTACTTGCCTTAATTGTCTTACTTGTACACTTTAACTGTCACATACTTGGCTTGTTTTGTTGTTCTTGTATTATTTGTAGCATTCCCTTGATTAGTATATGGTTCCTTTATTGCTTTGCTTTCATATTCTGTAATCATAGAGATTCTTGTGAATTGATTTGTTGGATTAATTATATTTATTAAATTTGCTTATGGATCGGGTTGCACGCCGCAATGATTGTGATATGGTGGAATAAGGGAGGATTTGATACTGATATGGTGGGATCGGGTTGTGCACCACAACGGTTGTATATGTAATTCTTGACATTGATAAATGATATTAAGGTGAAATAAGGGAGAATTGTGATATTGATTATGATGATATGGTGGGATTAGGTTGCACGCCACAATGGATTTGATATGTGATTTTGATATTGATGTAGTGAAATAAGGGAGGATTGTGTGTGTACGGTGGGATTGGGTTGCGCACTGCAACAAATTGTGTGTGTTGTATTCATTGTGGTTATTGTGTTGATTTCCAGTGTTGTTACATGAAAATTATGAGATCGGTTCTCGCGGGTTCTCTAATTACTATAATTGAGTTCATTTTCATAAATTAATTACCTTACATTCATTTCCTATTATGCTTCCTTGTTATTATTATTCTACTGCGTACAGATTATAGTGTGTGACCCACCTTAGCCTCATCACTACTTCGTCGAGGTTAGGCTCGGCACTTACAGAGTACATGGGTCGGTTTTACTCATACTACACTCTGCACTTCTTATCCAGATTCTGGAGTCGGTCCTAGCGGTGGTCAGTAGATTGCTCGGATCTGGTGCTTCACGGAGGCTTGAGGTACAAGTGCTCAGCGTTCGCAGCTCTAAAGTCCCCTTCTACATTACCCTAGCTGTTTATTTCGATTCAGATAGTTATGCTTTCATTCAGACTATGATTTGTAGTACTCGAGTCGCTCGTGTATTCCTGACACCAGTTCTGGGATGTGTATTTGGATTATCGTCATTTATCATATTTATCTACTTTATTTCAATTTATTTAGCTTATTCATTTTTATTTGACTTGAATTTTTAAAAATGGTTAATAACTACATCTAACGTTAGCTTGCCTAGCAAGTGAAATGTTAAGCGTCATCACACTCCTGAGGGTGGCAATTCCGGGTTGTGACAAGGTCTGGAGCTAGTTTTGGAGGCGTGAATAGTAGCTCGAAAATGAGTCATTTCTCTCCGTTTCATCTCTAGTTTGGTGCAATCCTGTTCTATTATTGCTTTTGGTTTAGTACTTGGTTTGTGGCCAATTTAGTGAACTTTTATAACTCTTGTTGATTCATTTAGTGGGGTTTTGAGGTCCTTTAGTCCCGTAATTTTACACTTTTCACGTAAACCTTGGTGTCTCATGTGTTTGATTTATTTTTGCTTGTCATATTTATTTCACGGTTAATATACTTGTTGTAGGGATATGCTTGTTCTTGAGTTTGTTTTTTTTTCTCTTGGTTTAAATAGATTGGAGAAGTTTGAGTTGGGTATTTTCCACTACTACCTTGTTGTGCACATTGCTTGTACTAATATTTCCAATATAGTGATATCAGAGCCAATGATTCAGCGAGATGTTACGACCCAAAATTCTACCAAAGGTCGTGATTGGCGCCTAAATGTCTTGCTAGGCAAGCCAACACCCAATGACAATAATAGAAGCTAAATTATTAAGTCATTAATAGGATATGGTATATGGTAAAAGTACGAAAGAAAAAATAGCCTCCAAATTAAAATAAAAAATAAAAATATCTAAGACAGAGTCTAAACATGACCATCCACTGTCTTGCAATGCTCAAAATATGGTGTCACAATATCACGAGCATCTAGCAAGAGGGAATGGTCTCAACTAATAAAAACATCTATCTAGAATAGGTAAATAGGCAAAGAATAGATAAAATAGGGGAAGAGGACTCCATGTACTGCGAAACGAACAAATAGAGCATCTCAAAGTATTCAATGCAAGCTCCTAAGTAGATGGATGGGTACGGCTCATACATTCCTCAAAATCTGCATAAACATATGCAAAAGTGTAGTATGAGTATAAAACTACGGTACTCAGTAAGTGTCAAGTCTAGCCTCGACGAAGTAGTGACGAGGGATCGACACTGACACTTACCAGTAGTTTAATAAGCAAGTAAAAGTATAAAATTGAATAATAGATAAGGAATGATATCATCAAATAGGTACAAATGAAAAGGCACAGTAAGATCAGGTATTAAGACATGCTTTTCAGGCAAAGGAAATACAATACCATGTCAAATATCTCAATTACTTCCAAAGTCATGATATAAAACCAGTCAATATGTTCATAGGTGAGCTATTGCATGAATGTGGAATGCATGTGCATGTTGATGGTCCAATCTCAACACCTCGCAGTACCAATCCATATGCCCAATACTAGTCAAATGTTCAAACAAGTTCCAATCTGGGTGCATGTGCTCATAGAACACAAAGTAACATGGATAATCACCTGATCTAGAGGGACAAATCTATATCCAAGCATTGTTGCGGCGTACAACCCGATCCACTAATAATTCTGAAATCCATACTAAATATTTTCTCATAATATCCTTAGTGCCAAATCTTCAACTTTTCTCAGTATCCAGGTTTTCAACTCCTGTATATGCATATGAGACGATGTAATATAGATGCACTAGGACATGATAATAAAATACGAATGAATATTAACATGAATGAGAGATAGTTATGGCTAAAACTTCAACTTTCCATAACAGTTCAATATTTTTATTTAATATTCTCAAGTTCGATCCTGATATCAAACATGAGCAACAAGTGCCAATAATCACTAAATCATAAGTCAAGTAAGGAAATTGCATGAATATGGCTAAAGTAGAAAGCCCAACATGGTGAAAGAAGTATGTTATGCTCAAATAAGCAAGTCAGAATTCTAGCATGGTCCCTAATTATAATTAAGATTCATCATGTAGTCACAGAATCAATGAATACGAATAACAATTCACAGAGTCTCAACAAGGTATGATATAAGACTAACTATAATCGGCTATGGTCATAACCTAACTATATACGCTCGTCATTTCGCATGTACGAAGTACCTAAATCAAGTAGTAAATAGCAAGTACATCACCTATGGGAAACATTCCCTCTTACAAGGATAAACATAGACGTACTTTCACCCGGTAACACTTTTAACCTTCCAAAATAATTTTTCCTCTCAAATAAACCTCCAAATGACTCGAATCTAGTCAAATATAACTCAATAACATCAAACAAAGCTTTAGAAATTAATTCTAAATAATGAAGCTTCAATATTTAATCAAATCCTCAAAAGTCAAAAAACGTCAACTAGGGCCCACATTGTCAAAACCCGAGTCAAAGGGTAGATCTTGACTACCCATAACCTCACGAGTCCAAATATATAATTAGATTCCAAAATCTAGTCCAAATCGACCCTCAAATTCAAAAATTACACTCTCTTAAATTCTATACAAAA
Organism: Nicotiana otophora; assembly: GCA_000715115.1. Lineage (NCBI taxonomy): Eukaryota > Viridiplantae > Streptophyta > Magnoliopsida > Solanales > Solanaceae > Nicotiana > Nicotiana otophora. Next base: position 20,367 of record AWOL01S0048784.1, on the reverse strand, counting down.
CCGCCAACTTTCTATTCCGAATTTCATATTTTAGGTATTAATAATCCATGTAGATTCTTCAAATATAACCATGAATGAGTAGAAAGCACTTATCCCTTAGTCTTATATGAAAATCTCCTTGAATAATCGCCCATCTCAAACTCTTGGTTCAAAATATGAGAGAATGGGGAAAACTCCCAAAAATATCAACTTAATAGGCCTGCCCAGCACTACACATCGCAAACGCGGCCCAAACCTTGCATACGCAAAGCACAAATCCCTTTTTGCCAAAAATCTTTCTTCGCGAATGCGACATGAGCATCGAGAACGCGAAGGCCACCTGCCTCGCCTAGGGCCGTGTATCAGTTGGATCAGATCGGATTTAGTATATTTCGGATTGTAATATAGGATTTTAGATTATATAAAATGCAATACGAATCCAATTCGAATTAACATTGGATCTGATCGGATTTTAAATTTTAGATCGGGTAAATACTTCGTATTTTTGGATCGGATTGTTGCCTTATTAAGGCTATTGCTAATCTAATTTGCTACTGTACTTTTTAAGGATACTATTATTCACCATTCTAATGAATTGAAAGGCAGCAAATGTCTTTCACAACAATTGACAAAACAAAGTTTCATAGCAAAACAAAATAAACTGAAATCCCAACAAATACCTAATAAACTACAATCATCAACAAGAATCAATGAATAAATTACATAAAACGATAAAGCGTTTCAACTTCCATGGCCATCCCACTCAATTCTTGTCTTCCATGGCTAGTCTTACCGTCGATAAAGGGACAGGCATCGTCGTCCGTCAGATAGGAAGGAGAGACTGAGAATAATAAACACAAAGGTAAGACTTAAGAGAGACAAACAGAGTAGTTTGCAGAGAGGTTAGAGAGTGAGAGACCTTGATATAAACTAATAATTGTTTGACGCAAGGCGGGTGAAATGAGAAAACTTACATCTAAATTTAAAGTCTAATATTTATACGTGTCCATATAATTCATATTTCGGGTCAGATTGGATTAAAATTGTACCAATCTAAATCCGATCCGGATATCCGAACTTTTAGAAAGTTTAACTCATATCTGATCCAAAAATACGAAATCCGAAAATCCTAATAGAGTGGATCGGTTATGATTCTCGGATATCCGATTCAAATGCACAACACTAATCGCCTATTCGCGAGCACGACCAGCCCCTCGCGAACACGAAACATCTTCACCCATCCTCAGCTCCTTCTTCGTGAACCACAATAGCCCCTAGCCTGAAATTCCTTCATCTTGAACACGAGACACCCCTCGCGAAACGCGAGGGAATACCAAACATCAAAAAAATCAGCAATCTCCAAATATACTTCAGGTGGTCCGAAACTTACCCGAGCCCCCGGGACACTGTCTAATCATATCAGCAAGTCCATATACCTAATTTAAACTTATCCAAAGGCTCAAAATATCAAAAATAACATCAAAACCAGGTATCGATGATCATAATCCTTCTCTTAACTTTCAAATATTCCAACTTCGTCGAACGCGTTCGAATCACACTTAGATATTTCGGATTACAACCAAACTTTGCACACAAGTTTTATTAAACAAAAGGAACCTAACCAGATCCCGAAACACGAATCGAAATCCAATAATATTAAAGTCAACTTCCGGTCACCCATGATATGTTCAATCTTTCAAATTGTCAACATTCAGTAAATAGAGCCAAAACCTTATAGGAACCTCCAAATGCAAATTTAAATATACGCCCAAGTCCCAAATTATCATACAAATCTATTGGAACCATCAAATCACCAATTCTAATCAAACTGCATTGAACTGAAATCCAACACATGCAATTTGTCTTCACAATACTTCTGAAGCATAGAAACAAGAAATATCGGATGAGCTCTCGACAAGATGAGTGGCAAAGAAATTCTATAAGCCACCTCACTAACTCTCGCCAAAACCTCAAATGGGTTGATATATTGAGGGCTCAACTTGACCTTCTTCCCAAATCATATCACGCCATTCATAGGCAAAACTCTAAGAAGAACCTTCTCACCCTCTATGAAATCCACGTCACCAATCATCCTATCAGCATGAATCTTATGCTTGGACTATGTTGTATGAAGCCGCTCCTGAATCAAATTCACCTTACCAAAGCATCACGAACCAAATCTGTACCAAAAGACCTAGCCTCACAAGGCTCAAACCAACAAACCGAAAAAGGATACCACCTCCCATATAAGGCCTCATATGGAGCCATCTTGATACTAGACTGGTAGTTGTTTTGTAGGCAAACTCCGCTAATTATAGAAACTGATCCCACTGGCTCTCAATATATACTCATGGATTTGAATGATCTATTTGGACTGTCCATCCATATGAGATACAATGCTAAGCTCCACTTGCGGGCCCAACTCTGGCTGAACAGCTCTCCAAAAGTGCGATATGAATTGAGTGCTTGATCCGGGATCATAGAAACAGGCACGCCATGCGACTGGACAATCTTTCTAATGTATATCTGAGCTAATTTATCTGATATGTAAGAAGTCATAACCGAAATGAAATGCACATACTTAGTCAATCTATCCCCAATGACCCAAATAATATTAAATTTTCGTGTTGTCGCTGAACAGCTCTCAAAACGTGCGATGTGAACTGAGTGCCAAATCTAGGATCATAGAAACAGGCACGCCATGCGAATGGCAATCTCTTTAATGTAGATCTAAGCCAATTTATCTGAAGTGTAAGAAGTCATAACTGAGAAACATGCACAGACTTAATTAGTCTATCCATAATGACCCAAACAACGTGAAACTTCCCTAAGGTCCATGGCAATCCTACCACGAAGTCCATAGTATTGCGCTCNAAAGTTTAACTCATATCTGATCCAAAAATACGAAATCCGAAAATCCTAATAGAGTGGATCGGTTATGATTCTCGGATATCCGATTCAAATGCACAACACTAATCGCCTATTCGCGAGCACGACCAGCCCCTCGCGAACACGAAACATCTTCACCCATCCTCAGCTCCTTCTTCGTGAACCACAACAGCCCCTAGCCTGAAATTCCTTCATCTTGAACACGAGATACCCCTCGCGAAACGCGAGGGAATACCAAACATCAAAAAAATCAGCAATCTCCAAATATACTTCAGGTGGTCCGAAACTTACCCGAGCCCCCGGGACACTGTCTAATCATATCAGCAAGTCCATATACCTAATTTAAACTTATCCAAAGGCTCAAAATATAAAAAATAACATCAAAACCAGGTATCGATGATCATAATCCTTCTCTTAACTTTCAAATATTCCAACTTCGTCGAACGCGTTCGAATCACACTTAGATATTTCGGATTACAACCAAACTTTGCACACAAGTTTTATTAAACAAAAGGAACCTAACCAGATCCCGAAACACGAATCGAAATCCAATAATATTAAAGTCAACTTCCGGTCACCCATGATATGTTCAATCTTTCAAATTGTCAACATTCAGTAAATAGAGCCAAAACCTTATAGGAACCTCCAAATGCAAATTTAAATATACGCCCAAGTCCCAAATTATCATACAAATCTATTGGAACCATCAAATCACCAATTCTAATCAAACTGCATTGAACTGAAATCCAACACATGCAATTTGTCTTCACAATACTTCTGAAGCATAGAAACAAGAAATATCGGATGAGCTCTCGACAAGATGAGTGGCAAAGAAATTCTATAAGCCACCTCACTAACTCTCGCCAAAACCTCAAATGGGTTGATATATTGAGGGCTCAACTTGACCTTCTTCCCAAATCATATCACGCCATTCATAGGCAAAACTCTAAGAAGAACCTTCTCACCCTCTATGAAATCCACGTCACCAATCATCCTATCAGCATGAATCTTATGCTTGGACTATGTTGTATGAAGCCGCTCCTGAATCAAATTCACCTTACCAAAGCATCACGAACCAAATCTGTACCAAAAGACCTAGCCTCACAAGGCTCAAACCAACAAACCGAAAAAGGATACCACCTCCCATATAAGGCCTCATATGGAGCCATCTTGATACTAGACTGGTAGTTGTTTTGTAGGCAAACTCCGCTAATTATAGAAACTGATCCCACTGGCTCTCAATATATACTCATGGATTTGAATGATCTATTTGGACTGTCCATCCATATGAGATACAATGCTAAGCTCCACTTGCGGGCCCAACTCTGGCTGAACAGCTCTCCAAAAGTGCGATATGAATTGAGTGCTTGATCCGGGATCATAGAAACAGGCACGCCATGCGACTGGACAATCTTTCTAATGTATATCTGAGCTAATTTATCTGATATGTAAGAAGTCATAACCGAAATGAAATGCACATACTTAGTCAATCTATCCCCAATGACCCAAATAATATTAAATTNCCCCCCCCATTCAACACGATGAATACAATACATCGGAAAAATTAGCAATCCCGTGACCTCGTCCAATAATACCAACAATTTAAACTTCTCCAAAGACTCAATACACCACAACTAACATCAAAACAATTAATCAAATTTCCAAACCCTTCTCTTAACTTTCAAATATTCCAACTTTGCCGAACACATCCGGATCACACATAGATATTTTTCATTACAATCAAACATTGCACACAAGTTATACTTAACAAAATAAACTTAAAAAAAGTCCCGGAACATCAATCTAAACCCGATAAAATTAAAGTTAACTTTCGGTCAAACCTACGTGACAACCCGATAGGTAGTTTTGAATTCTAGCTTTTTGTTTTATGCTTTAAGACTTTGAGTAACCTAATTTGATGATTTAGGACCTGTATGCATGGTCCATTTTAATTTTCAAAAAGTTTAAATGTGTTTTTGCAAACAAACTTGATTTTGAAACTCTAAAGTTTTTAAAGTTGACCACGATCAACATTCTTAGTAAACAATCTTAGATAAGTGTTTTAACAATTTTGGTAGGTTCATATGATAATTTTGGATTTGTACTTATATTGTGTGTGTTTCTCAGGTGACTCGAGTCTGTTTCGATGCTTATTTTGGAAACTTGGAAAAGTGAGTTTATGAACTTTGAAAACTTTGAGTTTTGATGGTTGATTTTTGGTTCTTGATGTTATTTTGATGTTTTGAGCTTACAACAGAGTTCGTATGAGGTTTATAGACTTGTCTTGATGATTGGACTGTACGCAAGGTTCGCATTTGCGAACTTAACCTCGCATTTGCGATGGGAGGGGGTGATGGGAAGGACTAGCTTCGCAATTATGAAGCTGGTGTCGCATTTTCAAACCTCACATTTGTGATGAGAATGTCTCATTTGCAACTTCAGAGCCTCTAAGGCCACATCACAATTACGACCAAGTGGTTCACAACTACAAACTGAGCAATTTCTAGGTAAAAATACGAGATTTCGGGATTAGCTCATTTTATTCCATTTTTGAGACCTAGTAACTTTGACTTATTTTTTATTATTCTCATTACTTTCCATATATTTTCTTCCATAGATCTATATTTTCATAGAGTAGAAATAAGATTTCTGGGTAGAAAAATAGGATTTGATATTTTAGATATTTAGACCTCTATTTGTCGTTGGATCTCGAAACAATTCACATAGTAGGACTCAGGGTGAATGGGAAATCGGAATTTTATCTTGATTTCGGATTTCGACCAAGTGAGTCGGGGTTGACATTTTGTTGACTCTTCTATATATGTTAAAGATCGAACCTTTTTTGTACTAGTATTTTCTAAAACTTGTTTTGACTTACTTGAGTATTTAACGGCTACATTCGAGTGGCTTAGAGGTGTAACGATCCAGTAGGTCATTTTGTATATTTGAGCCCCGTTTTCCTATTTGATACTTCCTCTAAGCTTGTTTGTTATTTTGTGACTTGCAAGGATGGTTGGTTTGGTTTCGGATAGGTTTTGTACTAGGGTATTTTCTAAAACTTGTTTTGACTTACTTGAGTATTTAACGGCTAGATTCGAGTGGCTTGGAGGTGTAACGATCAGGCCGGTCATTTTGTATATTTGAGCACCATTTTCCTATTTGATACTTCTTGTATGCTTGTTTGTCGATAACTTCAGATTGATATTTTGATGGTTCCAATATGTTCATATGGTGATTTTTGACTTAGACATATGTCCGAATTTTGATTTGGGGATTTTCCCTACAACTTGAGAGAGTTAGAATTGGGGATTTGGGAGTCGATTTGGACTCAATTTTTGAATCTAGTCATATATTTTGACTCGTGGGGTTATAGGTACTCGAGATCTACTCCTTCACTATGGTTTTGACCATGTGAGCTCGGGTTGACTTTTGTTGACTTTTGGGCATTGAATAAAGATCGAAGCTTTAATGTTTGGAATTGATCCCTATAGCCTTATTTGTGGTTATCGAGTTATTTTTGGCTAGATTTGACCCGTTCGAAGGCCGATTTGAGAGGGAAGGTATTTTCCCGTAGGCTGTGATGTTTTCTATATGTTAGGGGTGACACATATATAAGGTGGCGAACATATATGCGGGCACTATAGTTATTCATGATTCGGGTAGATCTTAGGCTATTATATGCCTCGTTGTGACATGGGTTTGAGCTGAGTTGTGGCACATTGGTATATTCCATGTGGTATTCTTGATTATGGTACTGTGAGATGTGATCATATTGAAACTTGAGCAGATTAATGACTAATCTTGGGCAATGGAGACGTGTTGATATTTATTGTGAGGTGGGGTTTACGTCTAGACCCTATACTGGGCTGAGTGGCATTGATTGTTGGGTGTTGAAATTGATTATGAGGGAATGATGATTCAGGCCCCATATTGGGCTGAGTGTTATTGATCGTTGACTTTTGATTCGATCAGCGCTTGGGCTAGGATCTACCCCTGCAGAGTTAGGTATAATCCTTTGAGTGCTGGCATTTGATATGTTCTTACCAAGCACCAATACAGTGTTGATTTTGTGTGTGGGATAATTCTAGGGCTTCGATTCAGGCACCGAGAGTGTGTTGAGAGTATTATTGAGGGGTATTTGTGCCAGGCACTATGTATGTGCTAAGATTATGTTTACTTGATGATTAAATTGTGATGTTGTTGATCTTGGCATGTATACTTGTGATGCAGGCGTAGAGTGTTATTATCCTCATGCTATTGATATTTGATGTCTTTAAAGTTAATGCTTTGACTGATAAATTTTGAAAGCATGTTTATTTTCCTATTGTTGTGATGAAGATGAATCCTGATATAAATGAGTTGTTCTTCCTTATGCTAATATTATGCTGTTATTGTTGTTATTGACTATTAAAAGTGAGAATTGGACCTTGCCAACCTCATCGCTACTTTTAGACCAAGGTTAGGCTTGTTACTTATTGAGTACATGGGATCGGTTGTACTCATACTACAATCTACACTTCATACGCAGATCCTGGTATTGCTGATCGTGGTAGCTGCCAATGAGCCGGATCTGGACTAGTTGGAGATTTCGAGGTAGCATTGTTGTTCCATTTGCAGGCGTTGAAGTCCCTTTCCTTATTTCATGATATTACATTTTAGTATTTTGGATAGTACTGTATTAGGCTCAGACCTTGTTTTACTTATTTTATAGAGCTCATGTACTCCATGATGCCAGTTTTTGGGGTGGTTTTCAATTGTATCGTTGTTTTGGCTTTATTTGTTTATGAAATTCCGATATTGAGACCATTTAGTATTATTGTTAAAGTTTATTTCATCATATTTTTTATTGGCTTTCCTAGCATGCGGTATTAGGCGTCATCACGGTTCCTGTGGCATTTTTGGTCGTGATAAATTAGTATCTGAGCACTAGGTTGCCCTAGTCTCATGAATCATGAGCAAGTATAGTAGATTCTTGAGGATCGTATGGAGACTTCTTTACTTATCTTCGATGGGCTACAAGGCTGTTAGGAAAACTTCTCTTTCTTTCATTATTTATCGTGCGGATTTATATATCCCTAAGTCTGAATCTTTGCTTTTCTACTATCTCACAGATAGTGAGAACACGTTTTTCCAGTACAACTATGTAGGTGCCAGTACCCAGCCCACGGTCGCGAGAGGTCGGGGCGGAGGCAGAGGCAGGGGTAGAGCACACGCTACAACTAGGGACCCTGCTCAAGAAGCTGTTGTGGAGACACTAGTAGTTCTCTTTGAGGAGAAGATTCCTGACTATGTTGAGACGGTGGGACCAGCTCAGGTTCCCTAAGGTTTACTTGCAACACCAGTTGTTCAGAATACTTTGGTCTATAAGGTTGGTATATTTGAGAGTTTGGCTGAAGCCAGGGCATTTCCTTCTACACTGGTTACTTTTCAAGCAGGGGGTAGAGTGCATACTCTAGCTACTCGTACCTCAGAGAAGATAGCCCATAGTTATTAGACCCTCGGAGTGTTACCAGTTGGGGGAGTACAAACTATAGTTGATGCGCAGCCCAAGGATAGGCCCACGATGTCAGCCAATGATGAAGAGGTTGGATAAGTTCACAAAGTTGCATCCTCCTCACTTCAGTGATACACCTTTAGAGGATGCCCAGAAGTTCTTGGATCGTTCTCACGAGATTCTATGCAATTTGAGATTAGTCGAGTCCAATGGAATTGACTTTACTACCTTCCACAGCCAAGAGGTGTTGGCAAGTTTATGAGTTGGTCAGACCAATATGATCACCTCCTCTTGCTTGGGCTCAGCTCTCCAAGGTCTTTTTTGTCACTTGTGCCTCGCACCAGGAAAGATAAGCTGAGGAGGTAGTTTGAGCACCCTTCAGCAAGGTCGGATATAAATTACTGAGTATGAGATGAGGTTTACCTAGTTTTCCATCATGCTACTATTATTATTCCGTCATAAGAGGAGATAGTGAGGAGATTCATTGATGGACTTCACCACAGTATTCGCCTTGCTATGGCTAGAGAGGCAGAGACCAGGACTTCATTTCACCAGGTTTTGGAGATAGCACGTCGTATTGCGCACTTCCTTAATAAGTATAGAGATGACGCAGGGTAGGTATAAGAGGTCCCGACATTCAGGTAGATTCAGAGATTCCTCATCTGGAGGTCGAGGTCGATTTAGGAGAGGCCATTCTAGCAGGCCGATTTATCATACACCATCATCCAGTCGAGGAGCTTCTGTGCATTCTTCATTTAGTGCACTTCCAACGCAAAGTACTTATCACGCTCCATTTATTCAGTGTTCATCGGTACCGGGTTCTTATGGTGGATATTCTTGTTCATGGCGTCCGAATCAAGCCCCGTAATCATTTTTGATCAGAGATTACTATGAGCGTAGGGATTTAGGGCATGTCAAGAAACACTGCCCCAGCATGTTCAAAAGTTCAGGACAATAGCGAGGTCAGACTAAGACCCCTGCGTTGATTGCCATACTACCCACTCAGCTAGCTCGGGTTTGAGGTCATCCAGGATGTGGTCGTCTAAGAGGGGGAGATCAGTCTAGTGGAGGTCAGGCTAGATGCTATGCATTTCTAAGATGGACTGAGGCTTTCACTTCTAAATGTTGTTATTATGCATTTCGGTATTTTTTTTTATCCTGGCTCTAGTTATTCATATGTGCCATCCTACTTTGCTACGTTTTAGATATGCCACAAGATTCGCTTGCTACCCATGTTCATGTATCTATACTGCTTGGGGATTTCATTATAGTGGATCTAGTTTAACGGTCCTGTGTGGTCACTATATGTGGTTTTGAGTCGATGTCAGACTTTTTATTGTTAGATATGGTATACTATGTTGTGATCTTGGTTATGGATTAGTTGTCTGCGTACCATGCTATTCTTGACTGTCACACTAATACTATGATGTTGGCTATGTCGGGGTTGCCGAGGTTGGAAGGATTGGCTCTCTTTGTGACACTGCTTGCAGAGTGATCTCATTTTTGAAGGCTCAACGGATGGTTGAGAAGGGATGTTTGGCATATCGTGCTTTTGTTAGAGATATTAGCATTGATACTCCTATTGTTGAGTCAGTTCTACTAGCGAGGGAGTCCCTATATGTGTTTACTACAGACATACCGGACATGCCACCCGATAACGATATTGTTACTTTAGTTGAAGGAAATAAAGTAACAACTACAAGAGTTGCAGGACAAGGTTCATCAGGCCTAGTGTTTCACCTTGGGGTCGCCAGTGCTGTTTGTAAAGAAGAAGGATGGATCTTTGAGAATGTGTATTGACAGCAAGCGGTTGAACAAGGTTAACATCAAGAACAAATATCCACTACCACACATTGATGATTTATTTGGTCATCTTCAGGGAGCTAGGGTGTTCTCAGATATTGACTTGAGGTTGGGTATCACCAATTGAAGATTAGGGCTTTAGACATCCCTAAGACAGCTTTCAGGACCCGTTATGGACATTATGCGTTTTTGGTGATGTGTTTTTGGTTTGACTAATGCCCCATCATCTTTCATGCATTTGATGAACAATGTGTTCCATCATTATTTGGATTCGTTTGTGATTATGTTCATTGATGATATATTGGTATATTCTTGTAGTAGGGAGGAGCATAAGCAACATTTTAGGATTGTGTTTCAGACATTGAGGGAGAAGAAGTTGTATACTAAGTTCTCTAAGTGTGATTTTTGGTTGGATTCGAAGGTATTCTTGGGCCACGTGGTGCCTAGTGATGGGATCAAGGTGGATCCAGAGATGATTGAAGCAATTCTTAATTGGCCCAGACCTTCTACCGCTACGGAGATCAGGACTTTCTAGAGTTTGGCAGGCTACTATCATTGTTTTGTAGAGGGAGTTTAATCTATTGCAGATCCATTGACTAAGTTGACTCAAAAGGGTGCTCAATTCAGATGGTCTGACGAGTGTGAGGAGAGATTTCCAAAGCTCAAGACTGATTTGACTACAGCTCCAGTTTTACTGTTGTCGTCAGATTGGGGATGTATATTGTCTATTATGATGCTTCGTGCATTGTCCTTGGATGTGTGTCGATGCAGGACGGTGGGGTGATTGCCTAAGTGTTGCGACAGTTGAAGCCCCATGAGAATAACTATCTAGTACATGATTTGGAGTTAGCAACTATCGTGCACGCGCTCAAGATGTTGAGGCATTGCTTATATAACGTGTCTTGTGAGGTGCATATGGATCATCAGAGTCTTTAGCATCCATTCAAGCTAAAGGATTGGAATATGAGGTAGCAGAGGTGGTTTGATTTATTGAAATATATGATATCACTATCTTGTATCACTCGGGGAAGACGGACATGGTAGCGGATGCCTTAAGTAGGAAGGTGGAGAGTATAGGGAGTTTGGTATTTATTCTAGCTATGGAGCGACATTTGGCTATGGATCTTCAGGCTTTGACTAACAAATGTGAGCATAGTAGGGTTCTCGCTTGTGTTGTTGCGCAGTCATCCTTGTTTGAGCGCATCAAGGCTCGGTAGTATGATGATCCATATTTGCTTGTCCTTAAGGACACAGTGCAGCGAGGTGGTGCTAAGGATTTGAGGGAGTTGATTCTTGAGTAGGATCATAGTTTGTGGTATTCTACTCATCCAGATGCTACAAAGATGTACATGATTTAAAGCAGCATTATCGGTGGCAGAGGATAAAGAAGGCTATTGGTAGATATGTTGTGTGGTGATTGAATTGTTAGCAGGTCAAGTATGAGCATCAGAGACCGGATGGTTTGCATCAAAGATTGAGATACCAGAATAGAAGTGGGAGTGCATTACTATGGAATTTGTGGTAGGATTTCCATGGACCTTGAGAAGATTTGACATTGTTTTGGTCATAGTCAACAGACTGGCTGCACATTTCATTCTAGTCTTGACTTCCTACATTTCGAAATAGCTAGCTAAGATCTATATTAGAGAGGTTATCCGCTTGCATAGTTTCTTGTGTCTATAATCTCGGATCGAGGTATTCAGTTTACTTCACACTTTTTGGAAAGCTATTCAGAATGAGTTGGGCATACATGTTGAGTCCATTAATGCATTTCACCCTCAGAAGGATGGGCAGTCAGAGCGGACCATTCAGATTTGGAGGATATGTCGAGGGCCTGTGTTATAGATTTAGACGGCTAGTGGGATTAGTTTCTTCTACTAGCAAAGTTTGCATACAAAAACAATTATCAGTCATGCATCCAGATGTCTCCGTATGAGGCCTTATATGGGAGGTGATGTTGCTCGTCGGATAGTTGGTTTGAGCCTGGCGAGGCGAGATGTATGGAATAGATTTGGTTTGTGATGCTTTAGAGAAGGTGAAATTGATTCAGGAGAGGCTTCGTACAGTGCGGTCCATGGAAAAGAGTTATACCGATTGGAAGTTTCGTGATGCAGTTTTCATGGAGGGAGAAAAGGAAATTCTCTGAGTTATGTCTATGAATGGCGTAATGAGATTTGGGAAGAAGGAAAAGTTGAGACCTTAGTATATTGGTCCATTTGAGGTGTTAGAGAGAGTTGGTGAGGTGGACTATGGAGTTGCTTTGCCACCCAGCTAATCGGGACTTCATCTGGTGTTTCATATTTCCATGCTTAAGAAGTATTGTGAGGATTAGTTTCATGTGTTGGATTTCAGTTCAGTGCAGTTGGATGAGAATTTGGCTTATGAAGAAGACTAGTGACCATTTTTGACAGGAAGGTTCAGAAGCTGAGGTCTAAAGATATTGCATCAGTAAAGGGTCAGTAGAGAAGTCAACCGGCTGAGAAAGCCACTTGGGAGACAGAGCATGAAATGCAAAGCATATATCCTCATATTTTTGGCACCCCAGATATAAATCCAAACCTGTTCGAGGATGAACATTTATTTAAGAGGGGGGGAATATAATGACCCGGCCAATTGTTTTGGGTATTTGAGTCCCGTTTCCCTATTTTATTTTTCCCGTATGCTTGTTTGTTGTTTTATGACTTGCAGAAATGGTTTGTTTGGTTCCAGATAGGTTTTAGAGTGTATTGGAATACTTAGTTTCCTTGTAGGGAGCTTCAGTTGTAAGAATTTACCTAGGTTTGACTTTGAATTGTATTACCTTGGATTGGTATTTTGGTGGTTCCAATAGGTTCGCATGGTGATTTAGGACTTAGGCATATGTCCAGATTTGGATTTGGGGGGTTTTCCTAAAACTTAACAGAGTGGAAATTGGGGATTTGGGAGTCAATTTGAACTTAGTTTTGGAATCTAGTCATATATTTAGACTGGTGGGGTTATGTGTAGTCTGGATCTACCCCTTGACTAGGGGTTAGACCATGTAAGCTCAGGTTGACTTTGTTGACTTTTTGGAAATTGAATAAAGATCAAACCTTTAATGTTTGTAATTGAACCCTATAGCTTTGTTTGACGTTATTGAGATGTTTTTGGTTAAATTTGAATTGTTGGAGGTCGATTTGAGAGGCAAGGGATTCTTGGAGTATTGATTTCATTTGAGTTAAGTTTCTTGCCTATGCTTGGCTTGAGGTTATTTTTTCGTTGGCTATGATGTTTGCTATATATTGGGGATGATGTATATGCGAGGTGACGAGCACATATGCAGGTACCGTGGTTATTCATGATCCGGGTAGATCTTAGGCTATGTGCTTATCTGTCTGAGACATGATAGGGATATAATACCTACGTATTATAGCTCTATTTATATACACTCTTTACATGTTATCTCACATATCATTGGTGTCCTTATTTGTGTGAGACGGGTTTGAGCTAAGTTTTGGCGCGTTGGTATATTCTGTGTGGTATTCTAGATTATGGTACTGTGAGATGTGAGCATATTGAGACTTGAGCAGATTGATGACTTATCTTAGGCCATGGTGCCGTGTTGATATTGATTGTGAGGTAACGTTTGCTTTCATACCCCCATATTAGGCTGAGTGGCATTGATTGTTGTGTGTTGATATTGTCGCACCCTATTTTGTAACGGTCAAAGCAAAATACAACTCGTGGTTCTCCTGAAGTTGATAAAAAAGAGTCACCACCTAATATTTTAAAGGTATACTAAGGTACCTATAAGTTATGAAGATCATTATCTTAATGGTCCACTAAACCAATGAGAATCTGGGCAAGGGTTCTTGTTATTCTAAGGGGAAGGTATTAGGCATCCCTTAAAATCTACGTTAAGTAGTTCCTTAAACTTAGGTTAAATATGGGAAAAATAATTGTTTATATCCTAGTTAATTTTAAAGTTACTAAGTGGATTTTATGCGAAAACTTATATAAGTGATGAATTAATTGCTCAAAACTAGCTCGACAAAAGAAATGTTTCGTTTAAAATAATGTTGTATGACTTATTTGAAAAAATGAGGACTTGTTTCAAGGATTAAAGTTTGTGTTGATCCTCAAACATTTTGTCTAGCTAAGGAGATCTGAAAATGAGTTGTACCTTTCCCGTTTTTGAAAACTCATTTGGCATAAATCATTTCGATCTTTCAGAGTGATTATTCATCTTTATGAAATCCGAGTTTGACTTGTATTGTAGAATTGCTACTCTTTCCAAAATGTTTTGGCCATCGAGTTTTGCTTAAGTGGTTCTCTTGTAGGATTTTTCCAAGAATTAGTTTTTCATTTGAATTCTGCAAGTATCCTTAACAGTAAGATTCGTTAGAAAATACGATGGGGTGAAGGGCTTAGCAATTGAAAATATGTTCACATTATGAGAATTATTAATCTTATGAGATGGAAGATCACGTTACCTCCTATCCTATAAGATTAATTATCCTAGGGTCACGTTTAAATAATCACAACAAAGAAAAAATGAAATGGCATATACTATCAATGTTAGTCTTCCAAATACAATATGTATATAAAACAGGCCAATGATATATTAAGGGAGGGAGTGGACTATGTTGTTGGGATGAAAATTAGTCATGACCAACTCCAAATTTAGGAAACAAAAAAATCTAATGGACAACGGACGTAAACGAAGGACACAGCCCAGCTCAGTGGCTATGGTCTTGGGCCAGAGTTCACCGTGAACCCCACAGGGCCATTGATTCATGCAAAAGAAGAAAAAATTTCATTAGCACTTGCATATTGAGACATATAATATGAAGAATCATCAAAGAAAAATATAAGCATAATTTACAGAACAAGACTAAGTAGAGAATTTATTTGACACTCCTCTATGGATTAGTCAAAGCTAGTGGACATTAGCTAGAACGAACCGTATTCACCTACAAAGTCTCCTTATGAACCCCTATCACTTCAAAGTTCACGACCTGAGCAGTACTTGTGCTAAGAAGGGATCCCTTAATTGTGAAGTCAAGCTCACAACAAAAGCCATTAACATTGAACCTTGCTCCTCCATAAGGGTTTGACACATAAATTCTTGCCTAGAGTTTTTTACAGAAACAGATTGGTTAAAGAAGCTCAACATGAAATAAACTTTCAGCAACACTGGAGGCCCAATGTGATGTCTCAAATTATATTCACATGACATACTTTGAGAATTCAGTCAAGTGCAGGTACAAGCAGTTTCGGAGTAACACAGACATATCCACAGACAGTCATTTAGGAATTGAAATACATACATAGGTAAATGTAACGACCCGGCCGGTCGTTTTGAGTGTATTAGCCCAATTCCCTATTTACTACTTTCCCTGTATATGTTTCTGCTTATGTGACTTGCCGGGAGGTCTTGTTTTTGGTTTCGGAGTATTTTGGGATACTTAGTCCCTAAAACGGAAGCTTAAGTCTTAGGAGTTTGACCGTAGTCAGAATTATGTGAAGACAACTCCGTAATGGAGTTTCATAGGTTCCGTTAGCTCCGTTAGGTGATTTTGAACTTAGGAGCGTGTCCGAACTGTGAATCTAAGGTCTGTAGCTAATTTAGGCTTGAAATAGCGAAGGTCGAATTTTTGGAATATTTGACCAGGGGGTTGACTTTTTGATATTGGGGTCGGTTTCCGATTCCGGAAGTTGGAGTAGGTCCGTAATATTGAATATGACATGTGTGAAAAATTTGAGGTCTATCGGACGTGGTTTGATATGATTCGGCATCGTTTGTAGAATTTAGAAATTTTGAAGTTCATTAAGTTTGGTTGGAGGGCGATTCGTGTTCATGTTGTTGTTTGACGTATTTTGAGGGCTCGACTAAGTTCATATGGTATCTTAGAACTTGTTGGTATATTTGGTTGATGTCCCAGGGGGAGCCTCGGGTGTATTTCAGATGCTTAACGGTTTGAATTTGGACTTAGGCAAATGGCTGAAGTTTTCTGATATCTGGTGATTTTGCACCTGCGGTGAGGAGACCGCAGGTGTGCACTTGCACGTGCGGATGAAGGAGCGCAGAAGCGGGAATTGAGGAGATGGCCAGGGGTCATAGGTGCGAGGGCATTTCCGCATTTGCGAGCTCGCAGATGGGCTCGAAGCTCCGCAGATGCGGAGAGTGAGATGGAGGGGAAGATCACAGAAGCTGACCTTTGTCCGCAGTTGCGCACACGTAGGTGCGACCACTTGCTCGCAGATGCGGGCCCAATCCCTTAAGTCATTTTTGTACCTGCGAGGGAAATTCCGCAGGTGTGTCAGTATGTCCGCAGATGCGGAAGAACGGTGCAGAAAAAGGGATTTCGAGGGTTTGATTCCCATTTTGATTTTAGGACTTTGAGAGCTCGGTGTGAGGCGATTGTTCGAGGTTTCTTCAAGAAGATTGTTGGGGTAAGTAATTCTAATTCGGATTGGACTATGTTTCATGAATCTATTGCTATTTTCTTCATCTAATTAGGGATTTGAGTTGTAAATTTGGGAAAAAATGGTAGAAACTTCATAGGCTAGAATTTTGAGTTTTGGAAGGTGATTTGAGGTTGGATTCGAGTAATTCATGCATGGTTGGACTCGTGAGTGGATGGGTGTTTATAGTTTTTGACTTTTTCAGATTTCGAGACGTGGGCC
>AWOL01S0048766.1:0-12691 GCA_000715115.1 Nicotiana otophora | reverse complement strand
ACAAGATTGCATATTTGTCCATCCTCTCAGGTAAGTGTGCTTATTAGGCTAGTCACTGTCTTGTGTTTCATTAATCCTCCGCAGAAGTTAGACGCGTGATTCCTAGCTGTAGTGGGCATCTCCCTACGCTTTGCGACAGAACTTAATCTTGTCCTTCCTTGATGAATCACTTTCAAGCTGTTAGTTCTTGCTCTCCATGTTTTAGAGTTACCTCCAATGACAATGAAACATTTATTTCCCGTAATGGATTGATTCCCTCCTACCCAATCTGCATCGGAGTTTCCTGTCATGTTAGCTGGATGATGGGAAAAGAAGACCTTTTCAGGTTAACCCTTAAGGTACCTGAGAATTTTGTATGTGCTAAGAAATTAATAACGAGTGATGCTTATTGCCAGTGTAGTGCAGTGATCTGAACTCTGAGCAAGAATGGAGGTCGGGGAACACTGTACAGCTAGGGTGTTTGCAACATTTCACGAAGGTTGTGGAATTACTAGGTCAACAATTGATTAGTGTAACAGAAATCGACCTCTTTATTGCCTCAAATGCTCACAAGCTGTATATGTGTGTATATATGTTTCAGCCTCTTCTTCTGAAGCAGCCAATCAGACTAAATGAACTGGAAAGAACTGATTGATTCCTGTGGGCATAGTTGGTAAAGCAACAGGGTTGATAAATGGCTGCTTATACTTTTGACTTCTCTAGACCTGTGGCTGTGGTTAGAATTAAGTTCAAGTTTGCTGGATTTATCTATTGATAAATATAATCTTGAAGGCACTGGACTGTTTCATTTGGTTCTTTAGGTTTTCTTTATGGACTTAGTTCACATGTAAAGTTAGCTTGACATCAAACAATTGCATATCGTTCTAAGAATTTTTTTCCAGAAGCACTAAACTAAGTCGGGGTTATTTTTTTTGATCGATTAAACTAAGTCGTTTTTATGAAGCTCATTTTCTTTGGTTTTAATTACTAATTACTGCTACGATGGCAGTTCCTATAAACGATTTTCTTCCTTCACCATGGACAAGAATTGCTGAGTACATTGTTTTCTAACTTTGAAATTATGAATTTGTCGCGTTCACTCTCCAAGATTATATATTTGACATTTTTAATAGAAGTAATTTCAAGTAAAAGGCATTTCAGAGCCAATCTACAGATTCTTGTCTATACAGCTGACTATAATAAGTGTGAAATACTCAAACGAGACGTCTTTTGATTCGTTTCTCCTATTTGATATAATGTAGAACAGTTCGTTTAACCTGTAATCATAAAAAGTTATGTTTTAAATAAAATTAGATAAAGTTTTCAATTATTGTGTAAAACTATATGTACGTGTTTAAAAATTAAATTGAAAACTAGTTTCTGACTAATTAGTAAAGAATGAAAAAATAGTAAGTATAATAATATTAAAATATGTATGCAATGAATTATACCAAAATTGAAGGGAAAATGTAAGCTCAAACTAATAAATACCTATCCTATATGATCGGTGTCTATTATAATTGCAAAGCACAAATTTAGAAATTGTTTTCATGTAAATGTGAAAGAATATCTTTCATTCTCATATTTGTGAAAGTTAAATTCTATGAAGAAATCTTTCTTTATTAGTATATTTTTTCTAATTCGATTTGATGGAGCACTATTTATATTTATATAACTTATATTTTAAAATACACATATAGTAATATAAGCAAGATCTCTTTTTCTTCACAAAAAAATAAGTTGAACAACTTATGAATTTAGTGTTAGATATTTTTTAGAAATTGCAGTTATTTTATGTTATGACCTAGGGACGTGGTTAAGTCTTGGAAAGCAATCTTCAAACATTAAAAAGTTTCAATAAACTTANGGTTGATAAATGGCTGCTTATACTTTTGACTTCTCTAGACCTGTGGCTGTGGTTAGAATTAAGTTCAAGTTTGCTGGATTTATCTATTGATAAATATAATCTTGAAGGCACTGGACTGTTTCATTTGGTTCTTTAGGTTTTCTTTATGGACTTAGTTCACATGTAAAGTTAGCTTGACATCAAACAATTGCATATCGTTCTAAGAATTTTTTTCCAGAAGCACTAAACTAAGTCGGGGTTATTTTTTTTGATCGATTAAACTAAGTCGTTTTTATGAAGCTCATTTTCTTTGGTTTTAATTACTAATTACTGCTACGATGGCAGTTCCTATAAACGATTTTCTTCCTTCACCATGGACAAGAATTGCTGAGTACATTGTTTTCGAACTTTGAAATTATGAATTTGTCGCGTTCACTCTCCAAGATTATATATTTGACATTTTTAATAGAAGTAATTTCAAGTAAAAGGCATTTCAGAGCCAATCTACAGATTCTTGTCTATACAGCTGACTATAATAAGTGTGAAATACTCAAACGAGACGTCTTTTGATTCGTTTCTCCTATTTGATATAATGTAGAACAGTTCGTTTAACCTGTAATCATAAAAAGTTATGTTTTAAATAAAATTAGATAAAGTTTTCAATTATTGTGTAAAACTATATGTACGTGTTTAAAAATTAAATTGAAAACTAGTTTCTGACTAATTAGTAAAGAATGAAAAAATAGTAAGTATAATAATATTAAAATATGTATGCAATGAATTATACCAAAATTGAAGGGAAAATGTAAGCTCAAACTAATAAATACCTATCCTATATGATCGGTGTCTATTATAATTGCAAAGCACAAATTTAGAAATTGTTTTCATGTAAATGTGAAAGAATATCTTTCATTCTCATATTTGTGAAAGTTAAATTCTATGAAGAAATCTTTCTTTATTAGTATATTTTTTCTAATTCGATTTGATGGAGCACTATTTATATTTATATAACTTATATTTTAAAATACACATATAGTAATATAAGCAAGATCTCTTTTTCTTCACAAAAAAATAAGTTGAACAACTTATGAATTTAGTGTTAGATATTTTTTAGAAATTGCAGTTATTTTATGTTATGACCTAGGGACGTGGTTAAGTCTTGGAAAGCAATCTTCAAACATTAAAAAGTTTCAATAAACTTATCCCAACAAAGCAACAGAAATCCCCTCTACCTCCCGCCTAAAAGAGTAAACTAAAATGGGGATACATAAAAAGAAAAAATGTCTTATGATGGGAAGTTTAATTTACTTATGCAGTGTATTAATCCTATCAACCTCTCATCCTAACCGGTTAGTAAGTGATGACAAGTATTGAGCGCAGACATATACTGATATTATAACATAACAATCTTACTCCATATTTTGAGCATCGAGGAGTTGTGCGACTTATGTCCAAACTAATAGTTCATGATCCATCAGTTAAAAGCTTTCTAACTCATTCGCTTTCATTTATATAATGCTTGCTTTCCCTAATTATCTATGAAAAGATTATATTTCACAAGAAAACTCAGGCGGAGCACTTATTA
The DNA here is from genome assembly GCA_000715115.1 of Nicotiana otophora. Taxonomy (NCBI): domain Eukaryota; kingdom Viridiplantae; phylum Streptophyta; class Magnoliopsida; order Solanales; family Solanaceae; genus Nicotiana; species Nicotiana otophora. The sequence goes on along the minus strand of AWOL01S0048766.1, from coordinate 9,281 downwards.
ATCTCCATTGTGTCAACTTCTTAGCTCATTACAGAAATTCCGTTCACACTGAAAGAGATGCATAAATTAATTAGGAATCTTCTAGTTGAAAAGCCAGATTATGAGATTGAAAGAAAACAATCCAAAGAAGAACTAAGCGCAGTCATGCCTCACTGTATAGTAAAAAATCAAGAAAAATGTACTTTTTAGGGATGCACTTGATTAATAAATTACAAAGAGGTTGAAGAGATTTGATGAATCACATATTCTTTTGCAAGTACAAGGAATATAATATATGATTTCTAGATGTCCTCAAATTTATCAAAGAAAATGCAAAAACAAGAAAACTGAAAAAGAAGAGAATGTTTCACTTCCAGATAGACTGAGTAACCATTATGCAAAAAACATTAATTAAGAATCATTTTTTAATACTTGCCCAAATCTTTCCAGAGAAATGTCTCGTCAATTTCATAACAATAAAAGCAACATTTAAAGTCGAGTAGCAACAACAACAATGTCCTACATTTTGCATATATGTCAAGCACAATGATAATTCCTTTTTGTGCTAAGTTTTTAAATGATCAGATTAGTAAAGTTGATGATGCAATGATCTTACAACCTGTCTCTAATAAAAACCAAACTGATGATTGTCCTTATCATCTTCTAGAGCAGTTACATTGGATGTGAGCTACCACAAAGAATTTACAGTGCCTTTTATGCCATTTATATGATTATTTATTCAAAAAGAATGATAAAGGTATTGATAATATAAAATTATTCTATCATGAAAATAGACTTGGTGTGTTGGATTCTTATTCATTTAGTAAAAATCTTTACGTTTTGAGAGGAATGAAGAGTTATTAATTTGGTTAATGCTAGGAGGTCAAAAGTCTTAGATTGTGATAAAATATTTTTTTCAATTAATAGTTCACCACAATCATTATTTATCATTTAATAGGATTCACAATTTAATAACCGACTTTATTTTCTGTGCATTTATATGAAATAATTAATGACTATATTGGTGGAAACGAAATTGGCATATCAAGAGGCCAAGAATAATTAATTAGCAGGTGAAAAGCTCTTCCCATTAAGTACATACGTAAGAACAATTTGGAAATGATTGACAGTTAATGAATTAATGAGAAGTAATTTTATTTGGATAAATTAAATGACATTGCATGGAGTACATCTATAATTTTCTATAAAATTGTCTTCAATCCAAGATGAAAGCATATGAAATACAATGAATCAATTTAAATATGGACATCTATTATTGGGATTATTTCTTTCATAAATATTATGAATTATTTATTACCACAACATGTATAAAACATCATTTAATGTGAGGTCATTTTAATTTTAGATAGAGAGTATTTTGATCATTCAGTTTTTAAGAATATTTTAGTAATCTAACTTTACCTAAAAGTGTTCCTGCTTATAATATAGTATGATGATCAAGCTTTTTCTTCCGTAGACATTCCCCTTAACTCAAGTCGGTTGGTATAGTATGATTCTTTCTTGTTTTTTAACTTATTCTAGCTAATAAAATTATTACATTAAAATTATTATACCCTTCCTGGAAAAATATTATCCTCTTCATGGTTTACCATCTGGCATGGAAAAGATATAAACTTCAAAATGGCGAGGGAAGAAGTGATGAATTAGGATTTATTCTAAAGTGAATTAGATCCCGATAGCATGGTGTGTTGTAATGCACTAAGTACGGTCTAAGGGTCATCTAAACCTCATAATTTTGATTCGGATCTTATAGATATGCAAAACAATTATTAAATAAGTACAAATAAGAGGTTGTCAACCTAATAAATCGAATGAGTCTTAATAAAAGTTTGAATTCAAACTCATACTCTTGGAATTCTAAATCCATCTTTCCCGAAGGACCATGTGTTGGGTTTAAGCTTGGTTTAGCTTAAAATAGAGTGAATGAGAAATAGAGGGGAAAATGAAATATTTAAATTTCTCTTTTTGACAAAGGGACATTGTCTCATATTGGAGGAGGAAAAGAGTTTTGATGAGTATATATACAACTTCTTTTCTTCTGGCGATTAAAGAGTTGAGAAGAAGGCAAGCCTCGCGTCGCCATCGCTTGCTCGGTTCGGCTTCGGCTTTAGCTTCAGATTTGGTCAAATGATCTGATTGATTGATTAATTTTTTGGACCAAATTTATTTGTTAAGATTAACGTAATATTATTTTAATCCAAATTAGCCATTTTATAACGGTAATTTAATTTTTCTTCGCGTTTGATTTTTTCGTTTTATTTTGTGTAAATAACCATTTACGTAATGGCCTTTTTACGTGAACAATCATCATGAAGAGTTGCACCTCTTCGTTTGAATCCAACTTGTTAATAATCTGTATATGCAAAGTAATTCTGGAAATAAAATAACGTAAAAACAGAAATGTAGAAGAAACAAAATTTAATCCGAGCCTACTGAGTTCACAGTGTTTCCTTAAGTAACTTAATCTCCTCCTAGTACCCGAGGTTGTGAATTATTTTCTCCCAGGATAGAACGTATTTCACACTGGTGTAGCGGTACTTTAAACTCCAATGTTTCAACGAACACAAACGGCGGCAGCAAATCACACTTATTATTGCTTTGTTGTAGTTAAAATAATGCAGAAAAAGGAAGAAAATTTCAGAATTTTTGTACGAAAAATCTGAGGGGATGGCCTGGTATTTATAGCCAATAGGTTAGGTCAAACGAAAAGGTGCAATTCTTCATGATGACTGTTCTCTCCTGTGTGGTTTTCTACTCCCAATTTTAGAGATTAAAACCTTTGTGGTTTTCTACTCCATTTATATATCTTAACATATATTCTATTTCATTTTATTATCTGTTATTTGGAGACTAAAATTCTAGTGGTTTTCTATTCCATTGGAGATTAAAATCTACGTGATTTTCTACTCCAGTTTTATTTGGTTTGAAGATATAAAAACTTCGCTGTATCTTAAACATTAGTTTGTGTCATTTTTTTAACAGAAATGACGACTGAGAACAAAAACTAGTATGTTCCTATGGTGACTTCCAATGCATTCGGCATTGGCAAAAAAGCCCGAAAAGTTTTTTGGGATTGATTTCAAGCGGTGGCAGCAGAAGATGTTCTTCTACTTGACGACTTTAAGTCTACAAAAATTCATTAAGGAAAATGTTTCTATTCTGCCTGACGAAACTCCGGAAAATGAACGCTTTCTCGTGACTGAGGCGTGGAAGCATTCTGATTTTTTGTGCAAGAATTATATTCTTAACGGACCGGAAGACGATCTGTATAGCGTCTATAGTAATATGGAGACGTCAAAAGAAATGTGGATTGCGCTTGAAAAGAAATACAAAACTGAGGATGCTGGGTTGAAGAAATTTGTTGCCGCAAAATTTTTGGACTACAAAATGGTAGATAGCAAGTCTATTATTACCCAAGTTCAGGAATTGCAAGTGATTATTCACGATCTTCTTGCTGAAGGTATAAGTCAAATTAATACTTTTGTTGAAATCATTAATTATGTTATTATTACTAATATAATTTTCATTGAAAGTCTTGTCATCAATGAAGCATTCCAAGTTGCAACGATGATCGAGAAGTTGCCTCCTTTATGGAAGGACTTCAAAAATTATTTGAAACACAAACGCAAGAAGATGTCGCTCGATGATCTCATTGTTCGGTTAAGGATCGAAAAGGACACCAAAGCTGCTGAAAAGAATGGTCGTGGAAACACAACAATAATGAGAGCAAACATTGTTGAGGATGCTCCACAAAATAATAAAAAGAGAAAGAAGCCTTCTGGACAAAAAGTAACCCAAGCAAAAAGCGGTTCAAAAACAATTGCTACAACTGCGGGTAAGGTGGACATAAATATGCAGATTGTCGTACTCCAAAGAAAGACAAAAAGAAGGGTCAAACAAACATGGTAAAACACGAGGATATTGATGACATGTGTGCTATACTTTCTGAATGCAACCTGGTGAGAAATTCCAAGGAATGGTAGATTGATTCTGGATCCACTCGCCATGTTTGTGCTTTTAGAGAATAGTTTGCAACATATGCTCCCGTCGGACCCGAAGATACGCTTTCTATGAGAAATTCTGCAACGGCAAGATTGAAGGATGTGGCAAGATATTTCTGAAAATGACTTCTAGCAAGGTGGTGACTCTGAACAACGTCCTTCATGTTCCTGAAATTAGGAAGAACTTAGTCTCTACTGCATTTCTTATCAAGAACGGTTTAAGTGCATTTTTATATCTGATAAGATTGTAATAAGTAAGAACGAAATATTTATAGGAAAAGGTTATCTCACTGAGGGCCTTTTCAAACTGAATGAAATGGTCATTGATAATAATACAATTTCAGCTTCTTCTTACTTACTTGAGTCAAATGATTTATGGCATATACGTTTGGGACATGTCAATTATAAAACCTTGCGAAAATAATTAATTTGGAAGTATTACCTAAGTTTGAATGCGACCAATCAAATGTCAAATATGTGTGGAATCTAAGTATGTTAAACATCCTTATAAGTCTGTTGAATTCTTTAGACTTAATTCACATAGATATTTGCGACATGAAGTCAATACCATCTCGTGGTGGAAAAAAATATTTCATAACTTTTATTGATAATTGTACACGTTATTACTATGTTTACTTACTTAATAGTAAAAATAGAGCAATAAATGCATTCAAACAATACAAAAATAAAGTTGAAACATAACTTAATAAGAAAATCAAAATGATATGAAGTGATAGGGGCAGTGAATACAAATCTCCTTTTGAAGAAATATGTTTAGAATATGGAATTATTCATCAAACAACTGCTCCTTACACGTCCCAATCCAATGGAATTGCGGAAAGAAAGAATTGATCATTAAAGGAAATGATGAACGCTTCGTTGATAAGTTTTGGTTTGCCACAGAACTTGTGGGGGGAAGCCATTCTTATAGCTAATCGGATACTAAACCGAGTACCCATAGAAAAAGGCAATCCATTCCATATGAAAAATGGAAAGGAAGGAAATCCAACTTGAATTATTTTAAAGTGTGGGGGTGTTTGGAAAAAGTACAAGTTCCTAAACCCAAAAGGGTAAAGATAGGACCAAAATCCGTTGATTGTGTTTTTATAGGATATGCAACCAACAGTAAAGCATATCGATTTCCGGTTCATAAATAAGAAAATCCCGACATTTATAATAATACACCTCGGGAATAAACAAAAGAAAGTGCATCTAATCAGGAGGATCCAAGGCGTAGTAAATGTCAAAGAACGTCTACTTCATTTGGACTAGATTTTGTAACTTTCTTATTGGAAAATGAGCTTCGTACATTGAAAGAAGCTATGTTATTTTCGGAATCATTATTTTGGAAAGAGGCAGTCAATAGTGAAATAGAATCCATATTGAACAACCATACATGAGAATTGGTTGATTTTTCTCCTGGAAATATACTGTTGGGTTCTAAATAGATTTTTAAGAGGAAAATGTAAGATGATGACACTATTGATAAATATAAGGCAAAACTTGTGGTCAAAGGGTACATACAACGAGAAGGTCTTGACTATTTTGATACATACTCTTCAGTTACAAGAATTATGTCCATACAAATATTAGTAGCATTAGCTACGGTATATGGTCTTGAAATTCATCAAATGGACGTTAAAACGACCTTCTTAAATGGAGATTTGGAGAAACAAATTTACATGGAACAACTTGAAGGGTTTGTGGTTCCAGGTAAAGAAAATAAGGTATGTAGACTTGTTAAGTCACTTTACGGACTAAAACAAGCACCCAAATAATGGCATGCGAAATTTGACCAAATAATATTGTCAAATAGTTTTAAGATAAATGAATGTGATAAATGTGTATGCATTAAAAATGTTACAATTTACAGTCATTGTTTGCTTATATGTGGATGATATGTTTATAATGAGTAATGAAATTGCCAACATAAATGCGACTAAGCGTATGCTAACTAGCAAGTTTGATATGAAAGACTTGGGAGTTATCGATTTAATTCCTGGTATTAAGATCCATAAAACTCCTCAAGGTCTTGCATTATCGCAATCTCATTACATTAAAATAGTACTTGAAAAATTCAAGCACTTAGATTTTAAAGTTGCAAAGACTCCAATTGACGTTAATCTTGCACTTGCAAAGAACAAAGGCCAAAGTATATCACAATTGGATTATGCTCGTGTGTTGGGATGTTTAATGTATATCATGAATTGTACTCGATCAGATATAGCTTGTGCTATAAGTAAATTGGGTCGATACACTGTGAGCGCCTAATTTGTGACCATGCTTGAAGTTTTCACCATATTTTAGTATGTAAATATATTAAAAGTTTAATCTACATATTTTAGCTCTTATTTAACCTTTTATAGTTATTACTTAAGAAAATTATATCTCACTCATCTTACCAATACCTCACTTCCCACTTCCACCACTTACTTTACCCCTTTTCCCTCAACTTTCTCACTCACTTAGCATACATGTTACCACCAGCACAATTATTCCCTCACAACTCCCACTCCCACTCTTTCCCTTTAACAACTCACACTTCCAATCTTTCTCTCTTATTTTTATTATTTAAACACGCTCAAAACCAGTCTTTAAACCTCATGAAAAGCGGGTCACGTTTAGCACAAAACAGTCCCAAAAACGTCACCCATCAACAGCCAAAAATAAACAATAAATCTCTGCCAAACTCGCCCCAGAACTGCCCGAATAGCTCCCAAAACAGCCACCAAACAGCTTAAAAAATAGTCCATAAATCACCTGGAAACACCTCCATAGGACCACCAAAACTCAGCTATAAAACAGCCCAAACTCCACCGTCGAAAACAGTCACCAAACCATCCAAAAATGAGCAAAAAAGGCCCCAAAATAGCAGCTCAAATCACTACTAATTCCATCGTGAAACAGTACCAAAATACTATCTAAATTCCAGCCAAACAACCCTTGAAATACAAGCTTTAAGTCGAGTTTGAGGCCGCCGACGAGGTCGTATTCCGTTTAGCTCCGGTCGAGTCCATCTAAGTTCGTGTATATGGGAGAATTTGTGTTCATCTATAAACGATTGGGCTCGAAGGCTTGTTGTTCTATTGTTGCAAAGATTCGAATTCATTAGAGGTTCATTCTTCCTTTTCTTTACTATTTTCACTCCTAATATGTAACGACCCGGCCGGTCGTTTCGAGAGTTATAGCCTTGTTTTCCCCATTTCTACTTCTTTTTGTATTATTCAGCTATATTATATTATATCGGGTTAGTTAGTTCGGGACCGGAGTGGTTTCAGAGTGAATTGAGATACTTAGTCTCTTAAGTAGAAACTTAAGTTGGAAAAGTCAACTAAATGTTGACCTATGTGTAAACAATCTCGGATTTAAATTCTGATGGTTCTGTTAGCTCCGTTAGGTGATTTTGGACTTAGGAGTGCATCCGGAATGTGATTTGGAGGTCCGTGGTAAAATTAGGCTTGAATTGGCAAAATGTGGAAGTTTGGTGATTTCGGTCGACAGTGGAAAATTTGATATCGGGGTCGGAATGGAATTCCGGAAGTTTGAGTAGGTTCGTAGTGTCATTTTTGATATGTGTGCAAAATTTGAGGTCATTCGGACGTGGTTTGGTTGGTTTCAACATCGGTTGCCGAATTTGAAAATTTAGAAGTTCTTAGGCTTGAATCCGAGGGTAGTTTGATGATTTGATGTTGTTTTGAGTGCTTCGAAAGTTCGACTAAGTTTGTATGTTGATATATGACTTGTTGGTATTTTTGGTTGAGGTCCCGAGGTCCTTGGGGTGATTCCGGATGGTTAACAGATTTGTCGAAGTTGGAAAATGCAGCTGAAGCTGCTGCTACTGCTATTTTCGCACATGCGGAAGAAAGAGTCGCAAGTGCGAGGCCACTGGTGCGCGTGGGGAGTTCGCAGGTGCGGGAAATGCTGAGCTAGGAAGGTTGCGCAGGTGCGAGTTTGAGGTCGCATCTGCGAGCCCGCAGGTGCAAAACCTGGGGCACAGATGCGGAAAGGGTGATGCTGGGCAGACTTCGCAGAAGCGGAGTATGAGCGTGCAGGTGCGCTTGCGCATGTGCAAGAATTTGCTGCGCAGATACGGAAAAATGTGAGGCAAAGGCTGGAGCACAGGCGTGGAGGATTTGGCCGCACCTGCGAGCACGCATGTGCGAGGCCTGGAGCGTAGGTGCGGAAGCTGGGGAATTAAGTGGAGTTCGCGGATGCGGCGCCTTGACTGCAGGTGTGGTCCCGCAGGTATGGAAAAAGAGCCCGTAGGTGCGAAAACCTGGGCAGAAACTATAAATAGAACACTTCGCGAATTTGGTCCATTTCCGCCATTTTCAAGTCGGTTTGTGGAGCTTTTGGAGTGATCTTTGAAGGGTGATTCAAGGGCTATCAGTGAGGTAAGTTGCTTGAGCTCTAATACTCGTATATATGGTGATTTTCCATTGTTTAATAATGTAATTAGTGAAAATGAGGGGTTAGAGCTTGGAATTTTTGGAGAGTAATTTAAGGATTTGAAGGACCAAACGATGTCGGATTTTGATGAATTTGGTATGGTTAGATTCGTGAGTTAACGAGCTTTCTAGTTTTGTAAATTTTGTTGGATTTCGAGACGTGGGTCCAGGGGCCAGGTTTGAGCCAATTTCGGATTTTGGTCTAATTTTGTAGCTTTTCCATTGAAATTCATTCCATTAGTGTATATTGATGGTATTGTACGCATTGTGAATAGATTTGGATCATTTGGAGGCCGAGTCCAGAGACAAAAGCATTGCGGGTTGAGATTTGACCGGTTTGAGGTAAGTAACGATTGTAAATCTAGTCCTGAGTGTACGAAACCCCGGATTTTGTATCATTCTACTATTTAGTGACGCACATGCTAGGTGACGAGCGTGTGGGCATGCACTGTTGGGGATTTTGACTTGGTCCGTCCCGTAGCAACTGTAAAGTTGCATGATTTGTTGAAACTATATGATACTTATATATTTTAGAAAGAGTTTCTGTAAATTGGACTGAATGCCATGTTTGGGCCTTGTGCCAGTGTTGTTTAGACCCTTAGGGGCCTTTTCTTACTATCCTCTCATTGTTTTCGATTGAAAATCTATACTCAGTTATGATTATACTTGTTTACTGCATAACTCAATTTTATGACTCTATTTTGATGCATATAAATATTGTTTTGGGCTGAGCACCCTGTTTTACTAAAATGCCCGAGTGGCTTGAGAGGTTTATGACTGAGTGAGGCCGAAGGCCTGATTTGTGAGGATATTTATGGGATCGGGCTGCACG
>AWOL01S0048754.1:0-16002 GCA_000715115.1 Nicotiana otophora | reverse complement strand
TCCTCGTCGAGCTCTATCTGAGGCTCCACTGCTGGGGCTGCTGCTCGGGCTCTAGGCTGAGCCATGCCCCTACCTCGGCCTCTACCCCGCCCCACGTAGGAGCTGCCACGAGAGGCTCTGGATGTTGCTCAACTGAGAAAGAGATACGTGTTCTTGCCATCTGCAAGAGAATAAGAGTTGAAGAGTTCAATCAGTATTGAGAAAACAACATCACACCACAGAGAAAAATATAAGTGAAATTTGTTCCTAGACTTCATAGTCTCCAGAATATAAGCACAGACATTTCTGTACCGATCCTCCAGACTCTACTAAGCTTGCTCATGAATCGTGAGACCTAGGAAACCTAGTGCTCTGATACCAACTTGTCACTACACGGAATTCCCACCGTCGGGACCGTTATGTCGCCAAACATTTCACTTGCTATGCAAGCCTACGCTAGAGAATCATTAAACCAAATCCTTCTTTCCCATTCAGTAAATAACAATAATTAGTTAAGATGAAATATAATAAGTGCGGAATACTATAAAAACTATATTAATTACTACCACCCGGATCTGGAGTCACAATTCACGATTATTCTAGACTTTACTACAAGTAAGAGTCTGAAAGAAATACAACTGTTTGAATGAAATGAACAGTATAATAGAAGGATAGATAGGGATTTCAAGGTCTGTGAACGCCGACAGATCTACATTGAGTCTCCGGATAGCAGGTCCAACAGCTAAAATCTCGATCAACCCGAGCTGGTACCAAAATATGTGCAGAAAGTGAAGAGTGCAGTATCAGTATAACCGTCCCCATGTATTCGTTATTGTCAAGCCTAACCTCGACGAAGTAGTGACGACGCTAAGGCAAGGCACCTACAAATCAACATGTACAATTTAACATTGTATATACAAATAACAATAATAAAGAGCTAGACAAGAATTATCGGGAGGGGGAAACGTGCTGGGGGAAATACGAAATAAAGAGATACAGCAGAATGAGAACTGGAACAACCAATATACTATGAATCAACAGGAGAACGAATACAGTAAAGGAAAACTACACGACATCACCCTTCGTGCCTTTACTCTCAATCTCACCATAAAATCAATAGAAACGACACAGCATCTCCCTTCGTGCATTAACTCTCATATCATGGCACGACATCACCATTCGTGCTTTCACACTCACAATATGGAACGACATCATCCTTCATTAATTAATACTCACCCCAATATGGCACTGCATCACCCTTCGTGCATTAACACTCACAATATGGCACGACATCACCCTCCGTGCATTAACACTCTCTCTTACCATAATGTAATGCATGAATAACAAGAGGGAGATAGAATAAAATGTACAATCCTTAGCTAATGACCTTTGGATCCATAATCTCAATCACAACCTGTAAATAAATACTCAATTATCACCAGAGAATCCGTAAACATAATAAGAACGATCCATTTAACAACACTAGTCTAAACACTTAACAATTAGGCACAAAAAAGAGACAATATAAGAAAAACGGGAGAAAATAGGGAAAACAGGTAAATTGGCGGCGCATAAGTACTCGTCACCTCACATATACGCAGCTCACATAAATTTCACATAGCAAATAATTTGAGGTTCCTAATTCCTTCATGTCAGGATTAGACACAACACTTACCTCGCTCCGAAGGCCACTCAATACTCAATCACAACTTTTTCTCTAGAATTCACCTCCAAACCACTAGTATCTATTGNAAACCACTCGTATCTATTCAAAAATGACTCAATAATATCAAATATTTCTAAAGGAATCAATTATATTGCATAAATTTAGATTTCCAAAATTTTCCTCCAAAAAGTCAAAAATCGACCCCAGGCCCGCTTGGTTAAAACTCGAGGTTCGGACCAGAATTCATTTACCCATTCACCCCCGAGCCCGAATATATAATTGGTTTTGGAATCCGACCTCAAATTGAGGTCTAAATCCCAAAATTTCCAAAATCTCTAGTTTCTACCCAAAACCCTAATTCTACCATGAAAACTCTAGATTTTAGGTTGAAACTTTATGAAATGAAATGGGTAAATGAAAGAAAATAGTTTAGAATCACTTAACAACACTTTGGGGAAGAAATTATCTCTTGAAAATCGCCTCTAGCGCGTTTGTTTTATGAAAAGTTGGAAAATGGCTTAATCCCGTGTTTGATTCTGTTTTAAGTGTTGGGCGACAATTGTCATCGCATTCGCGAGAACACTGTCGTGTTTGATAAGAGTATAGGCTGCCAAGCCTTCGCGTTTGCGAGACCTTTCTCGCCTTCACGAGACATTTCTCGTGTTCGCGATGAAGGAAAGACCGACCCTCCCTCAGGTCCCAAATGCTTCGCGTTCGTGATGAGCCGGTCGCATTAGCCAAGGGTACATCCCCCAAAATTTGCGTTCGTGACCAGGCCTTCACTTTCGTGAAGAGTAAAAATCAGCCATCTGAGTTTCTACTTCGCTTTCGCGAGAGTGCCTTCGCGAACGTGAAGAAGGAAACCAGCAGCCACCAGAATCTGCAGAAAACCAGATTTTCCAAAGTCCAAACATCACGTGGCCTATCCGGAACTCATCCGAGCCTTCGGAGCTCCAAACCAAGCATGCACACAAGTCTAATAACATCATACGAACTTGCTCGCACGATAAAAGTGCCAAAATAACACCTAGAACTACGAATTTAGTGCCAAGTCAAATGAAACTCTCAAGAACACTTTAAAATTCCTACATTTCACAACCTGACGTCCAAATCATGTCACACCAACCCCGTTTCTTACTAAATTTCATAGATAAGTCATAAATATTATATTGGACCTATATCGGGCTCCCGAACCAAAATACGGACCCAGTATAAAACATGCCACACATTAACTAATTCTTAAAAACCATTAAACTTCAGAATTTTAATTTTCATAAAAGAATTCATAACTTGAGCTAGGCATCTCCGAATTCAATTCTAGGCATACACACAGGTCCAATAATTTGATACAGACCCAACGGGACAGTCAAAATATGGATTCGGGCCCATTTATAAAATATATTGACTGAAGTCAACTAAAATTAACCTGTAAGGTAAAAATTCTTTTTTCATCAATTTTAACATAAAAGTTTTTCGGAAACATGCAGGTCTGCGCGCAAATTGAGGAGGGTAAAAATAAAATTTTTAGGGCTTAAGAGCGCATAGTCAAGTTCTAAAACATAAAATGACCCTTTTAGGTCATCATATGTGGAAGGGATCGTACATCCCCACAATGATGCACTGGTAATATCTGTACTAGTAAATATAATTTGGGTTAAACATGTGTTAACTGATCCAGGTAGCTCGGCCAACATTATTCGATCGAGGGAGGGTCGTGCAGCAGTTCGGTCTACAAGACCAAATCATACTTGTAGTTCGAGTTCTAAACAGATTCAACATGGCATGTGAGACCACTAAGGGCGAAATAACATTACCAGTAAACACCGCCGGGACCATCCAGGAAACTAAATTGTATGTCATAGAAGGAGACATGAGGTACAATGCTTTATTCAGAAGGCCATTATGCGATCTGCATAACCTGGATTTTTAAAACCCGACCCTACTTCGTTAAATACACGTTTTGGGTCATTTTTGAGGTATAATGTGACATTTTAGAGTGAGAGAGAGTTCCCTATAGTGGGAAGGTGTTCTCCAATAATTGTTCTTTAATCCTTGCTCAAGTTTTGGACTATTAAGAAGGGAAACTCACTAGGTCTTCATCCTAGAGGTTCTACACCCTAACCCTCAGGTTCGAATTTTGTCAAGAAATGGGTAATTAACAAGATAATGTTTGGGCATGAGAGTTGTTTATTTTACATGCATGTGTTATCAAAAGCATGTAGGAAGATTGTTGAGCTAAAAGTGGTAAAGATCTCGAGTATTCAGATGGCTCCGTATGAGGCTTTGTATTGGAGACGGTGTCTGTGTCCGGTGGGTTGGTTTGAGCCGGGTAAGACTAGACTGTTGGGTACTAACTTGGTCCAGGATTCTTTAGAGAAGGTCAAAGTGATTCAGGAATGGTTTCACACAGCACAGTCTAGATAGAAGAGTTATGCTGACAAGAAGGTTCTTGATGTTGTTCACATGGTTGGGGAGAAGGTTCTGCTCAAGATGTCACCCATGAAGGGTGTGTTGAGGTTCAGAAAAAAGGGCAAATTGAGCCCTCGGTATATTGGGCCTTTTGAGATACTTAAGAAAATTGGAGATGTGGCTTATGAACTTGCTTTGCCACCTAGTCTATCAGGTGTTCATCCAGTGTTCCATGTATCCACGCTCCGAAGGTATGTCGGGGACCCGTCTCATAATCTGGATTACAGTACATTACAGCTGGACGGTAATTTTACTTATGACGTGGAGGCAATGGCATTTTTAGACTGGCAGGTTCGAAAGCTGAGGTCAAAGAACATAGCATCAGTGAAGGTACAATAGAGAGGCCAACTAGTCGGTGAAGCTAATTAGGAGACTGAACAGGAGATGTAGAACAAATATCCACACTATTTGAGACTCTAGGTATGATTCTAAACATTCAAGGACGAACGTTTGTTTATAAGGGGGAGAATGTGACGACCCGACCAGTCGTTTTGAGTATTATAACCTCGTTCTCCCATTTAGTGCTCAATTTATGCTTTACAGTTATTTTATGACTTACCGAGTAAGTTGGTTCGGGTCCGGAAGGAATTCCGAATAAAACGAGACACTTAGTCTCATAATTAAAATTTTAAGTTAGAAAGGTTGACCGCATCTGGATTTATGTGTAAACGACCTCAAATTTGAATTTTTATGATTCCAATAACTCTGTATGGTGATTTTATAGTTAGGAGCGTATTTGGAAAATTGTTTGGAGTTCTGTAGTGGAATTTGGCTTCAAATATCGAAAGATGAATTTTTGGGAAGTTTGGCCGGGGGTTGAATTTTTTATATCGGGGTCGGAATCCGATTATGAAAATTGGAATACCTTTGTTATGTCATTTATGACTTGTGTGCCAAATTGGAGCTCAATCGGATATGATTTGATAGGTTCCAGAGTCGTTTGTAGAAATTAAACATTTCAAAGTTCATTAGGCTTGAATTGGGGTATGATTCATCGTTTTAGCGTTGTTGAAGATAATTTGAAGGTTCGATTAAGTTCGTATGATGTTTTAGGACTTGTTGGTATATTTGGTTAAGGTCCCGGGGGCCTCACGTGAGTTTCAGATGGTTAACATAGCAAATTCGGACTTAGAAGAAAAATATGAAGTTTCTGCCTTTTGGTGCAATCGCACCTGCGGAACATGGCTCGTAAGTGCGACCACGCAGAAGCGCAATGGACATCACAGAAGCGGAGACTGGGTTAGTGACTGTGGAGCGCAGATCCGGACATGCGCCTGCGCGTGAAGGATCGCAGAAGCGATATTGTTTTCGCAGAAGCAGGGGGTATTGAAGAAATTCTACTGTAAATTATGTTAGAAATCATGCGTAGGCTATGTGATAGTACTGTTGGGAGCCACAAAGGTCACGTACTTGTTGAATTATTTTCTAATTGCAATCTTGTGCTCAGTCATGATTTTACTTGTGTATCATACCTCCGTCTTTCTTGATATTTGTTGATACACTATGTTATCTTTGTTTGGGCTGAGCTTTGTGATTTTCGAGAGCCCGAGAGACTGGAGAGGTAGAGGGCGAGGTAAGGCCGAGGGCCTATCGGTGAGGTAAGGATACTCTGTCATATGAGTTGTCCGTGCAGGATATTATAGCACGTGAGTTGTCCGTGCAGCATGTGAGTTGTCCCTACGGATTATGGAGCTTGGGTTGTAGGAGCCCATCCGGAGTCTGTACACCCCTAGTGAGCGAGGGTAGCCATTGAGTGTGATTGTTGAGGTGCTGAGAGCCGAGTGGTTGAGCTGCTGTGACGAGTTGAGTGATTGTTGCCCTGAGAGGTTGTACTTGATTTTAATTTATTATTGCACTTACTTGCTATTTGTCATTGTTGTGAAATTCCCTAAAAGATTTAAAATCTGGATTACATTAACTTGAACTGTATTAAAAATTGATTTGACTGAAACTGCTGGATTTGAAAGATCGTCTATTCTTCCTGGAATTGCTACAATGAACTGTAACTGTGTAGCTCATCACTATCTTGAGTTCTTTATTTATTATTGTTACTTGCTGAGTTGGTTGTACTCATACTAGACCCTGCACTTCATGTGCAGATGCAGGTGTTCCCGGACATAGCGGGTGTTAATTATTTCGCACAGTTGATTTCCAGAGATTCAGATGTAGCTGTCGTGTTTCGCAGACCTTACCTCTCCTTCCCTATCTCCTTATTTATAGTATTTGGTCTCAAACTATTATGGACCGTATTTTCCAGACTTGTATTCATATTAGATGTTGATGTACTTAGTGACACCGGGTTTTGGGAATGTTGTATCAGAATTTGCTAGATTTTTGGTATTGTATTAAAAATTGTATTTTCAAACTTAAAGGAAATCGTGGGTTATTGATGTTGTCGGCTTACCTAGTACATAGATAGGTGCCATCACAACATGTTAGGAATTTGGGCCATGACAAGTTAGAATCAGAGCCTAAGTTGCATAGGTCTCACTAGTCATGAGCAGGTTTAGTAGAGTCTTGCGGATCGGTACGGAGACGTCTATACTTATCTTTGAGAGACTGCAGAACCCTCAGGAAAATTTCACTTTCTTGTATTCTATTGTGCGAATTTGTTGATTCCAGAAACTAAATTTCTGTTATTCTATTCTCTCACAGATGGTGAGAACACATACTACTGGATTGGACAGTCAGCCACCAGTGCCACCAGTTAGGGCAGCGAGAGGTCGGGGCCGAGGTAGACGTCGATGTATAGCTCATGTAACAGTTGGAGAAGAACCTGTAGTACCACGAATTGCTCCAGCTCAGGAGTAGATTCCGGATACAGTTGAGCCGGCGGGACCAGCTCAGGCACCAGCTACACCTATTGTGATTTCAGGCCTTCAGGAGGCTCTGGGCCATATATTGACAATTTGTACTAGTCTTGATCAGATGGTTTAGGCACAGGACGCACTGCCACTTCTCAGGCCGGGGGAGGTACTCATACCCCTGTTGCCCGTACTCCAGACTAGGTAGTACAGGGACTTCATATACCGGGGGCACTACCAACCCAGCTGTTTGCAGCTGCTTAGGCCTCAATAGTTCCTGGTATTGAAGATGATGAGCAGAGGAGACTTGAGAGATTTTAGAGTCTTCGCCCTCCACCATTAAGCGGTACTGAGTCAGAGGATGCTTAGGGTTTTTCTGGATAAGTGTGAGCGGATGCTTCGGATAGAGGGTAGTTTGGAGACTAGTGGGGTCTCGTTCACTACTTTCCAATTTTTTGGGGCTGCCTTCAGATGTTGGGAGGCTTACAAGAGGTGTAGGCCGGTCGGCGCAGCACCCCTTACCTAGCATCAGTTATCCTGTCTATTCCTGAAGAAGTTCGTGCCTCAATACCATAGAGAGGAGATGCGCAGGCAGTTCGAACAGCTTCGTTAGAGTGATATGTCAGTGATGCAGTATGAGATGGGATTTTCAGAGTTGGCCTGTCATGTTATCTGGCTAATTCCCATAGACAGGGAGATGATCAGGAGGTCCATAGACAGCCTCACTTTTCAGCTGCGATTACTCATGACTAGAGAGAGAGTGTCTGGTGCTACTTTCAACGAGGTGTTCGACATTTCTCATCAGATTGAGATGGTTCGCAGTCAGGAACAATTGGAGAGGGAGGCTAAGAGGCCTAGTGGTTCAGGTGATTTCAGTTGTGTTCCTTCGGGTGGTCAGATTTGCCGCAGTAGGGGTCATTCTTACAGACACACTCAGACGGGTCATCCGGCTCATCGTGGTGCATCAGCTAGCCACAGTTCTTATAGTGCTCACTTAGGCCAATCTTCATTCAGTACACTACCTGCGCAGAGTTCTGACCATGCCTCGTTTGCTCAAGCTTCTACAGGTTAGTCTTCGGGTTATCAGGAGGAGTAGTTCCGTCATAGGAGGGGTTGTTTCGAGTGTGGAGAATTGGGCCATTTCAAGAGAGATTGTCCTAGGTTGTTGAGTGGGGCTCCACATCAGAGTTCTCGACTGACGACACCAACACCAACAGTTACACCACCCGCCCAGCCAGCTCGGATAGGGATCAGGAAGCTAGGGGTCACCCAAGAGGGGAAGGCCGGTCAGGTGGCGGTCATTCCCGATTCTATGCTTTACTTGTCAGGCCAGATGTTGTTGCCTCAGATGCAGTGATCACAGGTATCATTTCAGTGTGCCACGGGGAGGGTTCTATATTATTTGAAATTTGTTTCACTTATTCATATGTATCATCGTATTTTGCTTATTATCTAGATATGCCATGTGAGTCCTTAGTTTCACCTGATTGTGTATTTACACCGGTGGGCGATATTATTACTGTGGACCGTGTATGGTAACTATTGGGGAATTGGAGACTAGAGTTGATCTCTTATTACTCGATATGGTTGATTTCGATATATTCCTGGGTATGTATTAGTTGTCTCTATGTCATGCTATTCTGGACTGTCACGCAAAAATCCCGACGTTGACGATGCCGGTGTTGCCAAAGGTTGAATGGAGACGTTCTCTAAATTTTGTTCCTAGCAGGGTAATTTCTTATTTGAAGTCCCAACGTATGGCTGGAAATGGATGTTTGTCATATTTGGCCTTTGTGAGAGATGTTGATGCAGATACTCCTATTATTGATTCAGTACTAGCCGTGCGAGACTTTCCGGATGTATTTCCTGTAGACCTGCCGGGTATGCCACCCGATAGGGATATTGATTTCAGTATTGACTTGGTGCAGAGCACTCATCCCATTTCTATTCCTCTGTGTCGTATGGCACCAACCGAGTTAAAAGAATTGAAAGAGCAAATTCAGGAACTCCTTAAAAAGTGGTGTATTAGGCATAGTGTGTCACCTTGGGGTGCACTAGTTCTGTTTTTGGAAAAGAAAGATGGTACTATGCGGATATGCATCAATTATAGGTAGTTGAACAAAGTTACAATTATGAATAAATATCCATTATCGCGTATTGATGATTTATTTGACCAGCTTCAGGGGCGGGGGTGTTCTCCAAAATTGATTTGAGGTCTAGGTATCACCAGTTTAGAATTCGGGATTCGGATATTCTAAAGACGGCATTCAGAACTAGTTATGGCCACTATGAATTGCTTGTGATGTCTTTTGGGCTAACCAATGCCCCAGCGGCATTTATGCATTTGATGAATAGTGTATTATAGCCATATCTTGATTTATTTGTAGTGGTATTTATTGATGATATTCTGATGTACTCACGTATCCAGGAGGAGCATGTACAACACCTGGGTATTGTACTACAGAGGCTGAGAGAGGCGAAACTTTATGCCAAATTCTCTAAGTGTGAGTTCTAGCATAGTTCGGTGTCATTCTTAGGATATATAGTGTCTAGTAAAGGAATTAAGGTGGATCCGAAGAAGATAAAGGCAGCTCAGAGTTGGCCCAGGCCATCTTCAGTTACTAAGATTCAAAGTTTTCTTGGCTTTGCCGGTTATTATTGTCGCTTCATGGAGGGATTATCGTCTATTGCATCGCCTTTGACTAAATTGAACCAGAAAGGAGCTCCGTTCAGGTGGTCAGATGAGTGTGAAGAGAGCTTTATCAAGATCAAAATAGCTTTGACTACAACTCTAGTAATGGTGTTTCCTACATGATCAAAGTCTTATACTTTGTATTGTGACGCGTTGCATATTGATCTCGCAGCAGTGTTGATGCAAGACAATACGGTGATTGCCTATGCGTCCAGATAGTTAAAGGTATATGAGAAGAATTATCCAGTCCACGACCTTGAGTTAGCCTCTATTGTTCATGCCTTGAAGATTTAATGACACTATTTGTACGGTGTCCATTGTGAGGTTCATACCGTTTACCGGAGTCTACATCATCTGTTCAAATGGAAAAATCTTAATTTGTGGCAGCGGAGGTGGATAGAGTTGCTTAAGGATTATGATATCACCATTCTCTATCATTTCGGAAAGGCCAATGTAGTGGCCGATGCCTTAAGTCGTAAGGCGGAGAGTTTGGGCACCTTAGCATACTTATCGGTAACAGAGAGGCCTTTAGCCTTAAATGTTTAGGCCTTGGCTAACCAGTTAGTTAGATTGGATGTTTCCGAGCCGAATCTAATTTTGGCTTATGTGGTTTCTCTGTCTTCTCTATGTGATCGCATTAGAGGGTGCCAGTATGATGATCCACATATACTTATCCTTAAGGACACGTTTCAGCACGGTGATGCCAAGAAAGTCACTATTGGAGATGACGGTGTATTATAAATGCAGGACATGCTATGTGTGCCTAATGTAGATAGTTGACGTTAGATGTTTCTCTAAGAATATCACAGTTTGCGGTACTCCATTCATCCAGGTTTCGGGAAGATGTATCAAGATTTGAGGCACCCCTATTGGTGGAGGCGAATGTAGAAAGATATAGTTGGGCTTATAGCTCGGTGTTTAAATTGTCAACAGGTAAAGTATGAACATCAGAGGTCGGGAGGATTGCTTCAGAGACTTGAAATTCTGGAGTGGAAATGGGAGCGAATTACCATGGATTTCGTAGTTGGGCTTCAACGTACTTTGAGATAGTTTGATGTTATTTGGGTGATAGTAGATCGGTTAACCAAATCTACGCATTTTATTCCAGTTGGTACTAATTATTCTTCGAAGCGGTTGGCTGGGATTTATATTCGCGAGATTATTCGCCTATGCGGGATACCAATGTCCATCATATCAGATCGGAGCACGCAGTTCACATCACGGTTTTGGAGAGCAGTGCAACGAGAATTAGGCGCACAGGTTAAGTTGAATACAACATTTCACCCTCAGACGGACTGGCAGTCAAAGCGCACTATTATGATATTGGAGGATATGTTACGTGCTTATGTAATTGATTTTGGGGGTTATTGGGATCAATTTCTGCCACTTGCGGAGTTTGCTTATAATAACAACTACCAGTCGAGTATTCAGATACCTCTGTATGAGGCTTTGTATGGGAGACGATGTTTGTCTCCGGTGGGTTGGTTTGAGTCGGGTGAGACTAGACTCTTGGGTACTGACTTGGTTCAGTATGCTTTGGAGAATGTCAAAGTGATTCAGGAACGACTTCACACGGCACAGTCTAGACAGAAGAGTTACACCAACATGAAGGTTCATGATGTTGTTCACATGGTTGGGGAGAAGGTTCTGCTTAAGATTTTACCCATGAAGGGTGTGTTGAGTTTCGGGAAAACGGCAAGTTGAGCCCTCGGTATATTGGGCCTTTTGAGATACTTAAGAAAATTGGAGGGGTGGCTTATGAACTTGATTTTCCGCCTAGTCTATTAGCTGTTCATCCAGTGTTCCATGTATCCATGCTCCGAAAGTATATCGGGAACCCATCTCATATTCTGGATTTCTGTACAGTACAGTTGGACGGTAATTTGACTTATGACGTGGAGCCGGTGGCTTTTTTAGACAGGCAGGTTTGAAAGCTGAGGTAAAATAACATAGCATCAGTGAAGGTACAATAGAGAGGCCAACCAGTCGGAGAAGCTATTTGGGAGACTGAGCAGGAGATGCGGAACAAATATCCACACCTATTTGAGACTCCAGGTATGATTCTAAACTCGTTCGAGGACGAACGTTTGTTTAAGAGGGGGAGAATGTAACGACCCGATCGGTCGTTTTTGATATCGTGGTCGGAATCCGATTCTGAAAATTGAAATACCTCTATTATGTCATTTATGACTTGTGTGCAAAGTTTGAGGCCAATCGGACGTGATTTGATAGGTTCTGGAGTCGTTTATAGAAATTAGCAATTTCACAGTTCATTAGGCTTGAATTGAGGTATGATTCATGGTTTTAGAATTGTTGGAGGTGATTTGACGGTTCGACTAAGTTCGTATGATGTTTTAGGACTTGTTGGTATATTTGGTTAAGGTCTCGGGGGCCTCGAGTGAGTTTCGGATGGTTAACAGAGCAAATTCGTACTTACAAGAAAAATCTGAAGTTTCTGCATTTTTGTGCAATCGCACCTGCAGAACTTGGCTCCCGGTGTGACCACGTAGAAGCATAATGGACATCGCAAAAGCGGAGACTGGGCTGGTGACCATGGCCCACAGATGCAAAAGGCATCTCGCAGGTGCGGACACGCACTTGTGCGTTGGGGATCGTAGAAGCGATATTGTTTTTGCATAAGTGGGGGAAAGATCTCCAGGAGCGGTTCTAATTTCCGCAGGTGCGAAAAACCTCTGGGCAGTACAAAAACAGTGGGGTTCGAAGCTTATGCCATTTTCGGGCATTTTAAGCTTGGGTTGTGCGATTTTGAGCGAGGTTTTCACAGGAAAACTTGAGGTAAGTCTCTTTTGATCATTTCTATTCCATAATATTGAATTATCATCGAATAATCCGACTAGATTACATGTTTTTGAGGCGTAAATCTGAAATTTGAACTTATTGATTTGGAAATAAGATTTGATGATTTGAAGGTCGAGTTGAGGTCCAATTGTGGTAAAATTAGTATGGGTACACTCGTGATGGAACGGGCTTTCGGATTTCGTAACTTTTGTTGGGTTCCGAGACGTGGGCCGATTTTTGAACTAAATTTTGGGTTTTTATGGAAAACTTGCATTTTCTTATGGAATTAATTCAAATAAATTTTATTGACTGAATCGAATTATTTATAGCTAGAGTCGAGGAGTTTGGAGGCCAATTCACGAGGAAACTTCATTGCAGAATGAGAATTTCATGGGTTGAGGTAAGTAGCAGTTAAAAATTTGGTCCTAAGGGCATGAAACCCCAGATTTTGTTTCATGTGATTATTTTGGAGGTGACGCACATGCTAGGTGACAGGCGTATGGGCGTGCATCGAGGGGATTGTGACTTGGTCCGTCCCGTAAAACTGTAAAGTTGAATAAATTATTGTCCGTCCAGATTATGGTGCTTGGGCTGTAGGAGCCCCTCCAGAGTCTGTACACCCCCAGTGCGCGTGGGTACGCATTGAGTGTGAGTGTTAAGGTGCTAAGAGCCGAGTGGTTGAGCTGTTGTAACGAGTAAAGTGACGGCTGACCTGAGAGGTTGTACTTGATTTTATTTTGTTGTTGCACTTAGTTGCTATCTGTTATTGTTGTGCAATTCTCTGAAAAATTTTATATACGGATTACATGAACTTGAACTTTATAAAATTGATTTGACTTAAACTGCTGGATTTGAAAGCATGTCTATTCTTGCTAGAATTACTGAAATTCAACTATAACTGTGTAGCTCGTCACTATATTAAGTTCTTTATTTATTATTGTTACTTACTAAGTTGGTTGTACTCATACTAGACCATGCACTTCGTGTGCAGATCCAAGTGTTCCTGGACATAGCGGGTGTTGATTATGTGGCGCAGTTAATTTCCAGAGATTCAAAGGTAGCTTTCGTGTTTCGCAGACCTTGCCTATACTTCCCTATCTCCATATTTATAGTATTTGGTCTCATACTGTTATGGACCATATTTTCCAGGCTTGTATTCATATTAGATGCTCATGTACTTAGTGACACCGGGTTTTGGGAGTGTTGTATCTGAATTTGCCTGGTTTTTGGTATTGTATTAAACATTATGTTTTCAAACTTAAAAGGAAATCGTAGGTTATTGATATTGCCGGCTTGCCTAGTACTGATATAGCATCCATCATGATAGGTTAGGATTTTGGGTCATGACACTGGAGCTATTAGATGATAGGCGCGAAGCTGCCCTTGTCCGATTGGCCACCCAAAAACGGTGAATCGAAAGGTATTAGAATCGAAGGGCCAACCTTCGACACTTCAATAACAGGGACTTGGTACTAACAAAGGTCACACTGAGCACCTAAAACCCGAATGAAGGGAAATTAGGGCCGAACTGGCAAGGGGCGTACAAAATTGTCAAGATCACCGAAAAAGAATCCTACAAACCCGGAACAATGAAAACGAGCAACTACCGAACAACTGAAATATAACTCACTTGAAGCGATATTATTGCTAAGGTACGACCCCGTTCTTTATGTTATTTACATTTTAAACTAACGCTTGGAGGTAACCAACAAGGGATGATACGAGATTTTAGGTCTGAAAGCACGCGTTGCACTCTTTTTCCCTTGAACCGATTTTGTCCCAAATGGGTTTTCCGGTAAGGTTTTTAACGAGGCAACCCGCAAAGCATGCTAACTTAGAATTGAAGGTCTTCTACGAGCCGATAACGATGATCACAACAACATTCAAGGAAGCTTTTCGATAAACCCTGAACACTAGGGGCATTACCCTCGGATATCGACTTTAGCATGGAAAGAGACTTCTGGATTGAAAGGTCTCGATTGATAGGATTCATTGTAAGGGCCAAACGATAAAATGAACCGTGCCCACATAGACTGCCTGGACCATGGCAAGAAGCATGTCCACATGTATAACTATTATGTACAACAATACAAAGAAGTATCTTCCTTGCAAACATATTGCCCTTTAAAAGATTTTCTTGCATTTCTTAAGGAATTTCATACATCTATTCCCCTAAAGGTATAGAGCCCAAGGCTTGCCATAACCCGCGTTCGAACAATCACTCTCTTACTCGGAGTCTACCGTCTGAAAAGAAATACTCGGATAGTCCAAGCTATTAGACCTCGGGGGCATAAGACCTATTAGGTAACGCCCAAATTTCAAAGGGCACCCCCCTTCCACTTGGGGACTGTTATCTTAGGAAAGCCCGGATAACTCGGGATAGCAAGCCCACTGGGCGACACCTGAACTAAAAAGGTTGCGGCCATATTAACATGGCTCGGATACGTCCGAGACCTGTAACGAAAACAAGGCATTCAAATTATTTTTCTTAACCAGTTCTAAAGGCTACCCTCGGCCAACTATAATCTAAACAACTTTGAGAAAAACATTTTCGGTGATACCGAACCCCTACGATGCCTTAAAATAGAATATTGTTAAAGGCAAGTTTTGTTTGAACCTTCGTACATAACATAATTATTTCATGCTAAGGCATTTCGAACTTTGTGAATACAAATAATAAAGCAAAGGGAAAAATACAAAGGCCTTATATATTCATATCCAAAATTCTTTTTACAATGGCCAAATAGCCCAGATACAAAATTTTACAAAGGTCGATCGGCATTAAAAAGCAAAAGACAAAACCATCTATTAGTATCCTAAGTGGCTTAGTCTTCGTTGGGGGCCGTATCATCACCTTTGGGGTCTCCCCCAACTTCAAAATCACCTGAATCTTCAGACCCCTTGGAACTTCCTCCTAGCGATAAGCCATCTTCCTGGACCTGGCTTATAATACCTTGGCATTCTCGATTTCAGCCAATAAGTCAAAACCCCGGGCATAAACTCCCCCAAGGGCCTCCCTTCGAGATTGCCACTCTGTATGCTCTACCATAATTCTTACTTGATCCTGAGATGCCTCAGTACTGGCTTTGTGTTGGGACACCCTCTCATCGGCCTCGACCTTGACTACGATGACTTCTGACTTGGCCGTCACAAGCTCCTTGGCCTGATTTTCTTGAACGAAGACCGCTGAGCTCAGCTAAGACTGGAGATCCTCGATCTTTTTGGCATGTACCAAGGCCTTGTCCTTTGCAGCCCGCAGCTGGACCTCAGCCGAAGCCAATTGTGCCTGAGAAGTCTCCTTTTCTGAGGCTAGGCGGTCTATGTTTCTTTTCTATTCTTCAGCCTTAGATTTTACTGTATCCACCTCCGCGTGGAGCTGCTCGTTCTGGTCAAGTTTATTTTGAACCTACATGTTCGGACCGTTAGCTATTGTGTCTGACTCATCTTCACAAACTTCAAATATTCTTCTTACTTGCTCGACCAAGTCGGCATGCTCTTTCCGAGCCGCTTTTAGCTCAACCTAGAGTTTCTCACTGAGAATATTGTAAGGATCCATCATCTCAGTAAGCTCCCAAGGCGGTTATGTGACTTGC
>AWOL01S0048752.1:0-35894 GCA_000715115.1 Nicotiana otophora | reverse complement strand
GTTGTTGTTGTTGTTGTTGTTGTTGTTGTTGTTGTTGTTGTGTCTTGTATGAGTCATGCATCCTATGTGAACCGTTGTATTACTTCATTGCATCAATCTGTGCTCCCGTGGTTACTTGGTGAATTGAATTTCAAGATGAATTTACTACACGAAGTCATTGTCTCACACCCTATTGAGTTGTAGATAACATAACGGTTTTATTAGGAGCATGCTTAACTTATGTGGCTCTTAAGTTAAAACTTATCGTCTCATTCGAGACACTACTATTCTTATTAGCTGTCATATTTTACTTTAATTGATTTCTCGGATTAAACTACTTATCCTATCTCACATTTTTACTTTACTTAAGAATATTGTTATTACGTTTTATTTTAACAAATTCTAGATTTAATTCTGTCACGACCCAAACTCCCTCCGTATAACGTCGTGACGGCGCCTAGTCTTTACGACTAGGTAAGCCTAACAAATTACCGGAAATAACAAAACGAAAGTAAAACTTGGCAACTAACAGCAGTGGACAGTTGAATAACTAGTAACAAAACCGCTCAGCATGTATAATAACCAATACTCTATAAATACACAGTCTTCCCAAAACTCGGAACATCATGAGTCACAAGCTACAAAAGGAAATTAGTATCTCTATACACCAGAGTCTAATAAAAGAAGTACGAAAGGTAAATGACATAGGAGAGAATAGAGGGGGACTCCGAGGTCTACTGACGTAACAGATGTACCTTGAAGTCTCTGTACAACAGCAAGCACTCTCAACTAATAGCGGGGATGATAAGAAGTACCTGGATATGCACACAAAATATGTGCAGAAAAGTAGCAGGAGTACACCATAACGGTACCCAGTAAGTGCCAAACCTAACCCCGGTAGAGTAGTGACGAGGTCAGGTCAGGCCCACTGGTATATAATAAACAAAGCAGGAGAATATAACAGTATAATAAGAGACTAGAATCTAACAAAAAGAATACTCAGCGAAATAAAAGTACAACATACAAGGAAAAACAATAGAGAATTTCCCGAGATACCGTCTCGTAGTCCCAAAATAAATATTCAGGGAGAACTCCCGAGGTACCGCCTTGTAGTCTCAAAAGTAAATGTGCAGGGAGAACTAACGAGGAACCGCCTCGTAGTCTCAAAATTAAATGTGTAGGGAGAACTCCCGAGGAATCACCTCGTAGTCTCCAAAATAAACACACAACTCAAACCGATAGATATAATAGTTAACAACAAGAATTCTACAGTTAAGACTAATAAAGATGAAGGAAAAACAGGAAAACAACTAGGCATGCTGCACAAAGTTCAATAAGCAGTAAAAGCACGTAGACATGTGATACTAGACTAAACATGATAACTACTCAGTAAAATGGTATAACTCAATTAAAATGAAAACATGTTGCTACTCAGTAAAAATGGGGGTTTACAACAAATAACCCATATACGTACTCGTCACCTCACGTATGCGACGCTCACACATCACAATAGTACCAAATCCTAAGGGGATTTCCCCCACGCAAGGTTATGCAAGCCACTTACCTCAAACAAAGCTCAATCAATCAGTAAGAATGCCCTTTCCTTGATTATCCGACTCCGAATAGCCCAAATCTTGCCAAAAACAATTACATCTCATAAATACAACTATAATAGACTAATATAATTAATGAAATTATATTAGTTAACTAGAATCATAAGCTATAACCTTGCCATGTTGTATTAATACACATCTATGCCCGATTCTTGAAGCATCACTATATACCACAAATCCAGCTATACCCTCTGGTAAAGTCAACACCGGTGCCGTATTCAATCTTGCTTTCAATTCCTGGAAACTCTTTTCACAAGCATCTGACCATTGGAACTTAATTGCCTTCTGCGTCAATTTAGTTAATGGGGAGGCAAGAGTAGAAAACGCTTCCAAAAACTTTCTGTAATATCCAGCTAAGCCTAAGAAACTACGTATTTCTGTTGGAGTTGTAGGCCTCGGCCAATTTTTCACAGTTGAAATTTTCTGAGGATCAACCTTAATTCCCTCGCTTGAGACTACATGACCCAAGAATATGACCGATTCAAGCCAAAATTTACACTTTGAAAACTTTGCATATAACTGGTACTGATGTAGGGTTTGCAAAACTACCCTGAGATGATCGACATGGTCTTCTCGACTTCGTGAATATACAAGAATATCGTCGATAAACACTATCACAAAAGAGTCAAGGAATGGCATAAAAACTCGATTCATAAGATCCATGAAGGCTGCTGGGGCATTTATTAGCCCAAAAGACATCACTAGAAACTCAAAATGCCCATACCTGGTCCTAAAAGCTATTTTCAGAATATCCCGCTCCCTGATCTTCAATTGGTGATACCCGGATCTTCAATCAATCTTGGAGAATTACCTGGCACCTTGCAATTGATCAAACAAGTCATCTATCCTTGGCATTGGGTACTTATTCTTGATTGTGACCTTATTAAGCTGCTGATAGTCAATACACATTCTCAGTGACCCATCTTTCTTTCTTGCAAACACGACCGGTGCGCCCCAAGGCGACACACTTGGCCGGATAAAACCCTTTTCTAACAAATCTCTCAATTATTCCTTTAGCTCTTTCAATTCTGCCAGTTCCATTCTGTAAGGTGGAATAGATATAAGACGCGTGTCCGACATCACATCAATCCCAAAATCAATCTCCCTGTCTGGTGGGAACCTAGAGAGTTCATTCGGAAAGACTCCCGAAAATTCATTCACAATAGGCATAGACTCAAGTGTAGGTGCCTCAGCATCGGTGTCCGTAACCTAGACCAAATAATAAATACACCCCTTGTTGATCATCTTTGTGGTCTTAAGGTAAGAAATAAACCTACCCTTCGGCACTACATCATCACCCTTCCACTCAATAACTGGCTCGTTTGTAAATTCGAACCTAACAGTTCTGGTTCGGCAATCAAGCTTGGAAAAACAAGAATAAAGCCAATCCATCCCCATTATTACATCAGAATCGACCATTCTTAATTCAATAAGATCGGCTACAGTGTCTCGACCACACAATGTGACAACACAATCCCTATAGATTCGCGCAGCCAAAATAGACTCACCAACTGGAGTAGATACAGAGAACGACTCATAAAACTGTTCTGGTTCTTTACCAAATTCTATAGCAACATAAGGTGTGGCATATGACGAAGTGGAACCGGGATCAATAAGAGCATATTGTCACAACCCGCACTTTGGGGTTGTGATTTCTGCAAGAATTGGTGAGAAAAGGCTCTTCTGATTATCTGACGTAGATCTGTCTACTCGGACAACTTTGACTTTTTAATTTTAAGCATATATAAGGGGGTATAGGTGATGAAATCTCCGACCTGCCTCCCCCATACGTGCTGCCACCGAGCCGTATTGAATGAGCTACCTTGGGGGCGACCTCAAGGGCCTGCCTGGATTACTCAAAAGAGTTTCCTATGTATCCATATGAGTTAGGGAACTCTATGGATGGTGAAACACCTTCGGGATAGCGTTGGGCATCAAGTAGGCACTGGAGGCTCGATGTGTGAGACAACTTACCCCGCGGGCTGCCGATTGTTGTAAGGAGACCTCCGTGCCGATTGGATACTTGACGCACCTATCTAAGGGGCATCATGGGTTTACTTGTGAGCATGGCTTGGGTTCAACCATGCGAGCAAGGGTCCGTTGGCCTAAACGTGCAGTTGTGGGGCGACACTAAACTATGCAGGATGGAAGTGTGTCGTGAGGGCTATGTATGGGCATGGCACGAAAGACGCGCATGACAATGGCCAAGGACTAAAGGTTGCCTTACTCGGGCAAGGCACAGCTAGTTGCGGATGCACTAGGCGAGTGTCAAGATTGAGGATTGGGCTGTGCAGCGATGCTCAGTCTTGGCGAGGGACAAGACATGTCCTAAGCCAACCACCAGGGCGCGCATGGATTATGATCCTAAGGCAAGAAGTGCTACGACATGTATAGGGTCAAGTTCCTAGACATCCTACGGGCAACACAATTGGAGAATGCCTTCCAGGCAGGGCTTCACCACAGGCACATGATCGTGCTTGAAAACCTGCGAAAGGACGAAGGCTGGCCTACAGCGAGGGAAACTGCAGGTGCCGCACGGGTGAGTCGGTGCCACTGGCTTATGTAGGGAAATGGGCCCGTGACATGTGGTATCAGAGGCTGATTAAGGCCATACTATGCCATGACACAATATCAAGGCAAAGAGGTAGAGATGGCGAGTGCATTTTGGATGTCAGTGCGGAGATCATGTCAAAGAAGAGATTGATGTTCATATGCCACCAGAGTTCGAGAACCCGATACTTCTAGTCAAAGAAAGAAATGGGTAATTCCACTTTCTTTCGAAAGTCTAGGGTGTTACTGAATGTGGTGATATGCCGATGAGTTGGATGGTCAAGAGAAGGCCATGTTTGCCAGGTCATGCAACCATATTGCAAAGAGTGGGAGCTATGGACTATAAACTTTGGGCATGATCCTAGTGGAGATCTTGCCAAGGATGCGTGCAATGCATCATTTGAGTGTCTTTCCTACGAGATAGACTTGTGAGCTGCCTGAGGTCATTGCCAAGGTGAGGAGACGGATTCGAGGGTATAGCAAAGCTTCGGAATTGGGCGAATTTCCAAGTTAGAAAATGTTATTCTGGAAAGAGGTATGCCGAATGATCAGGGACCATTGAGAGTCCAAGTGCGAGGCACAACCGAACAGGGAAGCCGTGCTAGCAGGACCAAGAGAGTACCTGTCTATAGGGCGAGTATTGACGCACTAACGGGAGCATTGGGTACTTGCTGAGGAAGTGACAGTTGGAAAACAAAGAGCTTTGTTCGGGAATGCGGCGATGCTATGACTTTGAGAATGTAGTACTCACCAAGAGTCATCCCAAGAGCTGGCCGAATGCCAAATGGGATGACAATACTAAGAAGTATCCTCTACATTGAGTGTGGGAGGATCCGCCTAAGCAAGAGGCATAAGGGCAAAGTAGTGAGTCCGGAAGCCAACAAATCTTCAAGGTAATGAGGGCAAGGAAAAGCTATGGGAGCGAAAGGCTACGGGAGCTATGCCGGAGGCGTTTGAAGGCTATGTGAGTGATTGAGCTACTAAAGCCGTGCCAAAGAGCACATTGATGTGCTTACCATTGAAGGGAAAGCTTCAGACAGACATGAAGGCCGTGAGGGTCATGGTCTGATTGACTAGTGTGGGTCAATCATAAAGTTAGACACCATAGGGTGCAAGTGCGGAGGCACTTTCTAAGTGAACAACGAAAGGAGGTAAAGTGCAGAGGAATGCTTGGAAGATACTTGGGGGACAAGTGTATGGGGCATGACTCCTTTTGAGACAGGACTTCGAGGAAGTCCAACCCACAGGACAAAGGGATCCGCAAAGTACATACCTGAGGGGGCAGACTCCTGGATGTCATAGGCCATGATGTGTCATCGGGGACGATGACATAATGAGTGTGGGAGGATGTCACAACCCACACTTTGGGGTTGTGACTTTGGCCAAGAACTGGTGAGAAAAGACTCTTCTGATTGTCTGACGTATATCTGTCTACTCGGGCAACTTGGGCTTTTTAATTTTAAGCATATATAAGGGGGTATAGGTGATGAAAGCTCCGACCTGCCTCACCCATACGTGCTTCCACCGAGCCGTATTGAATGAGCTACCTTGGGGGCGACTTCAAGGGACTGCCTGGATGACTCAAAGGAGTATCCTAGGTTTCCATACGAGTTAGGGAACTCTGTGGATGGTGCAACACCTTCGGCCTAGCGTTGGGCATCAAGTAGGCGCTGGAGGCTCGATGTGTGGGACGACTTGCCCCGCGGGCTGCCGCATATTGGAAGGAGACCTCCGTGCCAATTGGATACTTAACGCACCTATCTTAGGGGCATCATGTGTCGACTTGTGATCATGGCTTGGGTTCAACCATGCGAGCAAGGATTCGTTGGCCTAAACGTGCAGTTGTGGGGCGACACTGCACTATTCGGGATGGAAGTGTGTCGCGAGGGCTATGTATGGGCATGGCACGAAAGACGCGCATGACAATGTCCAAGGACTAAAGGTTGCATTACTCGGGAAAGGCACAAGCTAGTTGCGGATATACTAGGCGAGTGTCAAGCTTGAGGATTGGGCTATGCACGCAAGAGCGATGCTCAGTCTTGGAGAGGGACAAGACATGTTCTAAGCCAACCCCCAGGGCGCGCATGGATTATGATCCTAAGACGAGAAGCGCCATGACATGTCTAGGGCCAAGTGCCTAGAAATCCTACGGGCGACATAATTAGAGCATGCCTTCCAGGCAGGGCTTTACCACAGGCACAAGATCGTGCTTGAAAACCTGCGAAAGGACGAAGGTTGGCCTACAACGAGGGGAACTACAGGCGCCGCACAAGCGAGTCGGTGCCGTTGGCATATATAGGGAAACGTACTTGTGACAATATACATTATGAGATTGGACAGTCAATATACCGGTGATAACATCTGGAGAAGCCTCTGAATTTTGGCGACCCCCCATAGCTTAGAAACGACTGGATCCTCCTGAACTCTGTGCTCCACCCCTAGCTGCACCACGCCCTGCGGGTGTTGGAGTGCCTCAAGCTGGAGGAGGTGCTGCGGATGTAGTAGCTGCAGAACTGGCTGGCTGTGCCATGACCCTTCCCGCACCCTGGCGGGACGAACGACAATCCCTCTGAATGTGCCCCCTCAATCCGCATCCGTAGCATATGCGTAAGTCCATGTAGCATATTACTAGGTGCATCTTTTCACACCTAAGGCATGGGGGCCTACTCTGCTTCTGGAATCTACCACCATGACGACCCTGCTGATAGGATCCCCTGTTGCCCTGATTGGGCCTAAAACGGNGCTCCACCCCTAGCTGCACCACGCCCTGTGGGTGTTGGAGTGCCTCGAGCTGGAGGAGGTGCTGTAGATGTAGTAGCTGCAGAACTGGCTGGCTGTGCCATGCCTCTGCCCGCACCCTGGCGGGACGAACGGCAATCCCTTTGAATGAGACCCCTTAATCCGCATTCGTAGCATATGGGTAAGTCCATGTAACATATTCCTAGGTGCATCTTTCCACGCCTATGGCATGAGGGCTTCCTCTGGTGCTGGAATCTAACACCATGACGACCCTGCTGATTGGATCCCATGTTGCCCTGACTGGGCCTGAAACGGCTCCAATGCTGCTGCTGACTAGGCCCCGATGGCGGTGCACTAGCCGAAGACTGAGCAAGGGACCGTGATGGCCCTGACGACCCTCCTCTGAATGTTGACTTGCCACCACCTGAAGAATTACCAATGTTGCCCGTAGACCGGGCCTTATTACTACCCTCTCGCTCCATTATGTTCCTTAATTTGCGGGTCTCTGTGGCTTGAGCGAATGCCACCATCTTTCCATAGTTCATATCAGAATTCAAGGTTGCTGTAGCGGCCTCATTAATTACCAAGTGACTAAGGCCCTATACAAATCGACGCACTCTAGCTCCATAGTGGGCAACATGTAAATAATATACTTAGACAGGTACACGAATCCCATATGGTAATCCCACACACTCAGGCTACCTTGCCTTAAGTTCTCAAACTCAGCAACACAGACTGCCTTAGTCTCAGCAGGCAAGAAATGATCAATGAAGGCATCGGCAAACTCACCCCACCTCGCTGGAGGGCCCCCTTCTTCACGGGACTCCAACCAAGAATATGCCACCTCTTTCAGGCGGTAAGAGGCCAATTCCACTGCCTCTGTTTCAGTAGCACGCATTACCCGGAGAGTCTTGTGCATCTCATCAAAGAAATCCAGGGGGATCTTCCTCTGGGTTAGTACCCGTGAACACTAGAGGATCCAACTAGAGAAATCTGTTCACCCTAGAACTAGTAAAATCCCCTGGTTGATTGGAAGAAGTAGGTGTAAAATTCGATCTCTGGGCCTAGGAAGCCACTATCTGAGCCAACATTTGTATAACTGTCACGCCCCGAAATCGTGGAGCACGCCCGACGCTCAACCGAGTAAACCCAATCGAGAAAGCCTAATTTACATTAACCTCTCATCATTTCTCATGCATGGTTTACCATAACGTATTGCTCAATGGCCCATATTTTCTTTCTCGTAATGGTCACATAACTTTATAAGTAGCTGTAAATACTACAAACATAAATACATGACAAAACTCAAATCTTTTATTACATGAACCACAATGTACATGGAGCTTCTATGACAATGGATACATATATACATTAAATGAACTAGACCCAAACACCCACTACAAATGTAGCGGGCTCACCATAAGTTGAGTAGTGAAGAAAATCCCTATCAAAGATCCATATCATCCTGTAGAAGTATACCTGCATCCATTAAAAGATGCAGCGCCCCCGGTAAAAGGGACGTGAGTACATGTGGAATAGTATTTGTATGTAAGGTAAACAGAACAACATATGAAATCATGGTAATTCAAATAAGAGTTATATGAAGTACATCAAGAATTACGAAATATCCCATAGATTCACATTTCAAGTCTCGTTATGATTACATCATTTTAAATTTCGTTTAGGATTAACTGGGCCATATGAACTATGCGCGGAATACATAATACAAAGTAATTGAAACAACATGTTCAAACAAGTCCAATGAAAATGGCACGTAATGTCTGCGTTAACAATGTGATCACTAGACCGTCCATATCCCTCTCTTATCTTACACCTATACATTTTATAGACCATCCTTAATGTTCACATGTCATCTTAAACACTTATGTATTTCATAGACCGTTCACAGAATTCATAGAAAATACACTTATGCGTCTCATGGACCGTTCATAGGATTCACATATACCATAGAATACAACTGTGCATTTCATAGACCATTCACAGTGTTTACTTACACAATACACCTGTGCATTTCATAGACCGTTCACAGTGTTTACTTACACAATACACCTATGCATTTCATAGACTGTTCACAGTGTTTACTTACACTATACACCCGTGTGTTTCATAGACCGTTCACAGGATTTCATAACACAATATACCTATGCATTTCATAGACAGTCCACATGATTTCNCACAGTGTTTACTTACATAATACACCTGTGCATTTCATAGACCGTTCACAGTGTTTACTTACACAATACACCTATGCATTTCATAGACTGTTCACAGTGTTTACTTACACTATACACCCGTGTGTTTCATAGACCGTTCACAGGATTTCATAACACAATATACCTATGCATTTCATAGACAGTCCACATGATTTCATAACATAATATACCTATGCATTTCATAGACTGTCCACAGGATTTCATAACACAATATACCTATGCGTTTCATAGACCGTTTACAGGATTTCATAACATAATATACCTATGTGTTTTATAGACCGTCCATGGGATTTCATAACATAATATACCTATGCGTTTTATAGACCGTCCACAGGATTTCATAACACAATATACCTATGCGTTTCATAGACCGTCCACAGGATTTCATAACACAATATACCTATGCATTTTATAGACCGTCCACAGGATTTTATAACATAATATACCTATGCATTTCATAGACCATCCACAGGATTTTATAACATAATATACCCATGCATTTCATAGACCGTCCACAGGATTTTATAACATAATATATCCATGCATTTTATAGACCGTCCATATGATTTCATAACATAATATACCTGTGCGTTTCATAGACCGCCCACAGGATTGCATAACATAATATACGTATGTGTTTCATAGACCGTCCACAGGATTTCATAACAGAATATACCTATGCGTTTCATAGGACGCCCACAGGATTTCATAACAGAATATACCTATGCGTTTCATAGGACGCCCACAGGATTTCATAACATAATATACCTATGCTTTTTATAGACCGTCCATAGGATTCATAACATAATATACCTATGCGTTTGATAGACCGTCCATAGGATTCATAACACAATATACCTATGTGTTTTATAGACCGTCCATAGGGTTCATAATATATTATTATGCATATAACCATATATAAACTCAAAGAGACATTATTAACATTACATTAAGGTCGTAAGTTCCCGGATCATTGGAGCCATTCATGTTCATTCTCATCACGGAGAAACATAGCACATTACATTTGCACATACATGGTGAATCTATAAGTGAATTGCATTGGCACATGAGCCCAATTTCTTTTCTTAAGGTTCATCATCATTTAGCATAGGACATCTCCCTTTCATCTTGTTATTAACTCACTTGATGTATTGAGGTAATTAGCTAAGTTCATGATTCTTGAGGACTTAACATCGAATTATTTACATACATTATTTCAGAAGCATACAACTATAGTTGAAACCATTGGTACATACAACACCTCATAATTCTCATNAAGTCATTTACATATATTATTTCAGAAGCATACAACTATAGTTGAAACCATTGGGACATACAACACCTCATAATTCTCATTTAGGAAAATAACCACATTTCATGTTCATACTATCACTTCATTAGTACTTTCAATTACTTACAACATCATTATTTCATTGGCTCCCTTTTTGCCATACATATTATTCTTCATTCATGGCACGGTGGCCGTATCTTATATTCCATACTTTCATTTCATTACTTTCAAGACTCATCATCATATTTCACACATCATTTCATTTCATTGGCTCTATTGGCTACAATCATAACTTTCATTATTGGCACGGTGTCTACACTTTATATCCCCAACTCACTACTTTCACTTTCAAGCATCTTTATAGATTATCGACAACAAAGAATCTCTAATTACGACTTTTAGTACACCTATGAGCAAATAAGAGTCTTATGTACATTAAGACTTCTTATAAAATTTGGCATAATAGCCTTCACTTGAAACATTACTTGGAGTCATAATATTTTTATACCCAACTCATGCTTTGAGCACATTTCCGAAGGATAACATCATATGATAAGAGCATCCGAAATACATTTTGAATATATATACCTTTTAATAAAAAGCATATTCGTAATAATTGATTTATAAAGAATAACTCAGGACTTATAAGAGCATCATGGAATTCAATTCTATGAAAGAAGTTTAGCCAACATACCTTTCTTGAGCTTTTCTTATATTACTACGATGTTTCAGAAATTCTAGCAACTTCAATCCCTTAAATGAAGAACTTGAGGGATTTCTTGTTGGATTTCAAGGCTTGGACAAGATCTTGATGAACAAAGCACTTGAGCTTCTTCCTCTCTCTAGAACACTCTCACTTCTCTCTAAAAATATCATATTTTTGCTCTAAAATGAGGTTCAAGGGTTATTTATCTAAGTTGGTTCGGGTTATAAAGATAGAAAAATGGATACTCTGAAATTTTAGATCAGGCTATAGACTTGGCCTCGCGAGCTCTGTAGCGAGATACAGACCTAGCCTCATGAGGGATATAGCACGGTCTTGCGTGCTACAGACCTGGCCTCACGAGCTCTGTAGTGAGCTACAGACCAGCCTTTGGGTATTTGAACATAACTTCTTGTAGGAATGTCCAAATGACAAACGGTTTGAAGAGTTAGAAACTAGACTCAAAGGGATTTAATTTGATAGGTAGATCACCTTATAAGTCATTATAGTTTGGTAGAAGCATGCATTTGAAGTAGGATCTTATGCGAATTGAGACATCCTTTTCACTTAATATATCTTACTTGTTCCAAACGAATTCTTTCCATTCACAAAACTCCTTAGTATGTTTCAACACACCTTTAACATATATTTTTCATTTCGAAATAATATGGTTCTATCTCATGGGTCTCCTTTAATACTCTAACACGTTATTCCCAAATACCGTTGGCCTATTTTAAAATATTAAATCATTAGAAAGATTTTAACGGGGCCTTACAATGGCTCCCCTAAGATCAACATCAGAAACTTCAGAATCGGAAGCTGGAGCTGGAGGTGGAACTGGAATATCAATTGGAGGAACCATTGCACCTTCAGTAGGTGTAGGCACAGGTGTGGTCTGATCAGCTGTGGTAGAATCAGGTAGCGAAGTAACTGGGGGAATATCCTCACCCCTTGGGTGCTCACCAACATCATCAAATATAAGATCAATTGCCACTCCTAGGGTGACAATGGCTTTTTGGATAGTTCTTGCCTTCTTCTTAGGTGCCATATACTGAAAATTAGAGCAACTCAGGAGTTAAAGGAGGAACAATCTTACAACCAGCTTTATCGCACGATCAAGAACATGAAAGAAGGGTATTATTCCTAAATGCCCATGTAGAATCCTAAATATAGATGTGGTCGACAACACACCGATAATAAGGACTCTACTAGACACGGCTCCGAGACATCCTAGGATACCTTAAAACCTCAGGCTCTGATACCAAGTTTGTCATGCTCCAAAACCGAGGAGCGCGATCGATGCTCAACCGAGTGAACCCGACCAAGCAAGCCTGTTAGATTTCCTTCTACCCAAACTCATCCATGAATGAATATAATACATATTTTTCATTAATTAGACAAAAACGTGATCATGTCTACAATACCAATTCATTACCGATAGTTTTGATCGTTTTTAAAGTCTCCATTTCACACATATTTTTCATAATCTGAAGTAAAAATAGTAATTCAAACACAACATAGCGAGTTTGATTTCCCCAGCACCAATATACAACCCACACTATGTCTACGGAGCCTCTATAGATAAAGAAGAGTACAATGATAATGCCGTCAACAAGGCCCCAGCTATACCTCAAACAGAATACACAAAGTACAAAAGATTCATGACCCCGAGATGAAGTGGGGCTCACCAAGTCACCTGGGAAAAAGGTGTACTGCTATCACTGATCAATATCTCCTGCTGTGGAACCACCTGCATCCATTTAAAGATGCAGTGCCCCCGGCAATAGGGATGTTAGTACCGTCGAATAGCACTAGTATGTATAACTAAACTCCCTCCCAATAGAATGACAAATAATACAAACAAGATTACCATAATGTTAATGGAAACCTTAATCAACATCAAACCTCAATTTAGGATCAAGAC
The DNA here is from genome assembly GCA_000715115.1 of Nicotiana otophora. Classification (NCBI taxonomy): domain Eukaryota; kingdom Viridiplantae; phylum Streptophyta; class Magnoliopsida; order Solanales; family Solanaceae; genus Nicotiana; species Nicotiana otophora. The sequence goes on along the minus strand of AWOL01S0048752.1, from coordinate 22,861 downwards.
AGTGTTTCAATTAATTTCCATATCTCACATTGGGAGATTTTTAGTATCGATATATCATTGTCCATAATATTATTATTCACAATACCAGTACCATCGTACTCTTAGCACGGAGTCTGATCACGACCCGATCGGCTAGGCTATGTCCTTAGAGACATCAATCACAATTACTCTTAATATCAATACCACCGTCTTTAACACGGAGTCCGATCATGACCCGATCGGCTAGGCTATCCATTAGGGACATCGACCACAATCACAATTTAAATTACAATTTCCAGCACAATCACCACCATGTGTGCGACATGATGTCCGATCATGACCAGTCCGACTAGGCTGTCTTATTCGAGACATCAACCTTTTTATATCAATCACCGCATTTCATATTACTTTCACATCTTTTCACTTCATTGGCACTAATGGCCATAATTTATAAGATCATTCTTGGCACGTTGGACATAATTATTATTTCATGATCAGCTTTTCCCTTTCCAACATCAACATCAACAACAACAACAACAACAACAATTCAAATCAAGGCATATAATACACATGTGAGCAATTAAGAGTCTAAGGCACATAGAGATTCTTCACAAAATTTGGCATAATAGCCTTCGTTTAAATTTAACTTGAAGTCGAACATTTCTAATGCACAACCCATATTTTTAACACATCCTCAATTAATCACATAACATAAATAAAGCATTTGTAATACTTGTTGAACATATATCTTTCCGCCTAATCTTACTCGGAATAGCCAATTTTATAATGAACCACTCAGGACTTACATAATTCACATGAATATCGTGGGATCCAATTCTAAGAGAAGAGTTTAGCAAACATACCTCAATCGAGCTTCCTTAAATACTAAAATGTTCCTAAATTCTTAGCAACTTCAATCTATTGTAGAAATATAACAAATTAAACTAAAATTAGGAAGATGCTCATGGTTCTAGCTCATTTGAGCATTTTATCAAACACTAGGTGTGCATAAGGTTTCAAGGTCCTTTCATGGAAGATTCCATCATTACACAACCCAATCTTTACCATTTTTAGGTCAACAATCTTCCTACACCCTTTGATAACACATGCATGTAAATTAAACAACTCTCATGCCAAACGATTATCTTGCTAATTACCCATTTCTAGGCAAATTCGAAATTGAGGGTTAGGGTGTAGAATCTTACCTGTAGGATGAAGACCTAGTGATTTTTCCCTTCTTAATCTTCCAAAACTTGAGCAAGAATTGAAGAATCAATTATTGAGGAACACCTTCTCATCTAGGGCACTCTCACTCACTCTAAAATATCAGATTATAGCTCAAAAATAGCCCAAAACGTGCATTTAACGAAGTAGGGTTGGGTTTTAAAAACCCCAAAATGGAGCTCCGGAACAAGGCCTGTCCAAAATAGCCACCGGCTCCTCAACATACGATAAATCCTTGTCCAACCGAGCTGAGCTAAAATCCAACACATGAGACGGAGCATATCTTCCAGTATCTGAATAGTGCTCTCGGACTATCCGTCCGTCTGAGGGTGAAATGTTGTGCTCAAATCAACCCGAGTACCCAACTCATGCTGTACAGCTCTCCAGAACCATGATGTAAATGGCGTACCCCAGTCAGAGATAATAGATACCAATACGCCATGAAGCCTGACAATCTCGCGAATATAAACTCAAGCCAACTGCTCGGAAGAATAGGTAGTCATCACAGGAATGAAGTGAACTGACTTGATCTACCTATCCACAATCACCCAAAGTTCATCAAGCTTCCACTGAGTCCGTGGAAGCCCAACAACCATAGTGAATCCATTCACATTTCCACTCAGGAATCTCTAACTTCTGAAGCAATCCACCTGGCCGCTGATGCTCATACTTTACCTGCTGGCAATTCAGACACCTAGCTACATATTCCACTATGTCCTTCTTCATTCTCCTCCACCAGTAATGCTGCCTCAAGTCTTGATACTCTTCGCGGCACCCAGATGAATGGAATACCACAAACTTTGAGCCTCCCAGATAATAAACTCACGTAACCTATCCAAATTGGGCACACATAGCCTGCCCTGCATCCTTAATGCACCATCATCCCCAATAGTGACTTCCTTAGCATCACCATGCTGGACCGTGTCCTTAAGGACAAGCAGATGGGGGTCATCATACTGACGCTCCCTGATACGATCATAAAGAGAAGATCGAGAGACCACACAAGCCAATACTTGACTCGGCCCAGAAATATCCAATCTAAAAAACTGGCTGGCTAAGGATTGAGCAGCCAACGCCAACGGCCTCTCTTCTACTGGTAGATATGCTAATCTCCCCAAACTCTCCGCCCGACGACTCAAAGCATCGGCCACCACATTGGCCTTCTCGGGATGGTACAAAATGGTGATATCATAATCCTTAAGCAGCTCCAACCACCTCCGCTGGCGCAAGTTAAGGTCCTTCTGTTTGAACAGATGCTTCAAACTCTGGTGATAGGTGTAGATTTTACAAGGGACACCATACAAATAGTGCTGTCAAATCTTCAAGGAATGAACAATAGATGCTAACTCAAGGTCGTGGACCGGATAGTTCTTTTCATGCACCTTCAGCTGTCTGGACGCGTAGGCAATCACCCTACCTTCTTGCATCAACATCGCGCCGAGACTAATCTGCGACGCGTCACAATATACAGTATAAGATCCTGAACCTGTAGGCAATACCAATACTGGGACTGTAGTCAAAGATGTCTTGAGCTTCTGAAAGCTCTCCTCACACTCCTTTGTCCACCTGAATGGAGCACCCTTCTGGGTCAGCCTGGTTATAGGTGCTGCAATAGAAGAGAAACCCTCTACAAATCTACGGTAATACCCCGCCAAACCAAGAAAATTCAGGATCTCTGTAGCTGAGGACGGTCTGGGCCAACTCTGCACCGCTTTAATATTCTTCGGATCCACCTAGATCCCATCACTCGATACTACATGACCCAAGAATTCCACTGAGTCTATCCAGAACTCACACTTTAAAAATTTCGCATATAACTTCTTTTCTCTCAAGGTCTGAAGCGTAGTCCTCAGGTGTTGCTCATAATCCTCCCAAGTTCGGGAGTACACCAGAATGTTGTCAATAAACACAACGATGAAAGATTCAATATAGGGTCGAAACACACTGTGCATCAAGTGCATAAATGTTAATACCCGCAGTATTATGTCAATGTTATGCCCCACAATAGTATATTACGATGATGTTATGCCTCGCAGTATTATATTACGATGATGTTATGCCCTGCAGTATTACATCGATGTTACGCTCCGCGGTATTAAATTACGACGATGTTGCACCCTGTAGTATTATACGTTGAGTTTGTCGTAAGGTAATTGACATTAGTCCAAGGAAAAGATTATTTGGAGATTATAAGGATTATGCTATTTCAAACAATTGATAAGTAAATTCGTAAAGGTGAGAGGGTAAGCAAATCAAAGAAAATAAATTTCGTCGAAGTTTGACATTTTGAGATAAAATACGGCCCTAGTTAAACTATCCCGGTAGTTATGGACTAGTACCATACAAGGTACCACATGGATATGATAGTAAGGTGTATAAGGTGTGTTAAAAGTGAGTAGTGCAAAATAATGTCTTGTCGAAGTTTTCAAAATAAAGTGATTGACATAAATGTTAGCGGGAAATAAGAAAGGAGTTAGTGAAGCATTATAAGTAAGATATGATACGTGGATGACAACGGTGGATCGAAACGATGACAATATTACAGAGTCTATATTCAATTGAAGGAAAAGACGAGAGGTGACATGCCTTGAGACAATAAAGGAGTATAGGCCATAAAGTCATATCCTCATTTCAAGAAATAAGTTCGTGACTCCAACGCGACTACCGGAAGGAAAAGTTAGACCCCGGAACAATAGAAATCAGTATGGGCTGGTGAACAAGATAAATTAAACATGAATTAGGGACTGAGTGATTGGATAATAGTCAGCATCATGAGAATTTTAGATTTCGTTCCATCGATAATAGAATGGACAATAGAAAATGATTCATGAGAAATTCAGAGAATGGTCATTCAGGAAGACGCTTCCCTAAAGCAAGCAATATGAGAAAAGTTAAGCATAAGGGATTGTAGGTTCCAGTTGCACTAAGTGTCACTATCGCGAGTAAGGGAATTTGTTATCCTTGGTACAGAAAGATTGCCGCAAGGCTAGTAAGGGTCAATGATGCTATGAAACGACGCAAAAGATGAAGAGGTAAAACATCTATAGGTAGATCCTCGTGGCTTCAGCTCTTAGTACTCCCCTAAAAGGGGGAATATGAGGTGATGTGGCATTAAGTCAGAATTAAGGGTTCTAGTAACTATGAAATGGTAAAAGAATGTGATAAAAATGAGAAAAGGAATGAGATTGCACTGATTCAAATCCTACAGATATGCTACGATTCCAGAACAATATGCAAACACGATGTCAAGAAAAGGAAGTAAGGGTTCCTACCCGAGATGTTATTGATAAATAAGGAGCCAGTGCAAGATGTAAGTTAAGACAAAGGGAATAACCCAAGAGGGATTACACGGAATACAGATACGAAAATGGACCAACGAACAGTTAGTAGTTGATTCAGGAAGAGTCTAGTTATGGTTATAATAGAGGTTATAGACAAATCAACATATCGTGCAAGATAAATATAGTGAACCCCAATGTGGGAATTCAGTCTCGTAGACATTACATCGTGATCCTTGAGATATATTCAGATAGGAGTTGGGGTAGTTAAAGGTAAATAAAAGAAAGTGCCACTGGAAAGACAATTAAAATATCAGTTCAGAAGCAACCCTACAAGAACATGGGTGTGGAGGTAAGTAACTACGAATAATTATAGGCAAGGAAGGAATTCAAAAGGTCTGTCGAGTATATAATGTAATAAGCTCACAACTTTACAAGGGTCAGAGGGTCCTCCATGAGTACTACAGTGAAAGACTAGATGAAGAAGTAAGGAAGAAGATGAGGAAGTAAGAAAGAAGGTTTCAACCTAAGCTCAGTGACCCAAAGAGGGAATGGTCTTATAACAACAGACTCACAACAACGTTGTGTGCACTCCATAAGAAAGTGCCACCTACCTAGCTAGTGGATGGCAAGTAAAGAAATCAAAAGTGATATTCAAGATATTATGAGTTGTATGGAACCCCAATATGATTTACTTCTTATCCAAAGACCTTAGTCTTTATCCAAAGACAACCATTAATTATTAATTAATAGGTAATGTCCTATTACCCAATAATTAATCAATTACTCACATAATTAAGAATTATCTCAACTTACTTAAAATACTACTCACTTTTAACACACCTTATACACCTTACTATCATGGCCATATGGTACCTTGTATGGTACTAGTCCATAAATATCGGGTATTTAGCTCGCGCCGTATTTTATCCCAAAATGTCAAACTTCAACGAAATTCATTTTCTTTGATTTGCTTACCCTCTCACCTTCACGAATTTACTTATCACTTGTTTGAAATAGCATAATCCTTATAATCTCCAAATAATCTTTTCCTTGGACTAATGTCAATTACCTTACGACAAACTCAATGTACAGTACTACAGGGTGCAACATCGTCGTAATTTAATACTGCGGAGTGTAACATCGACGTAATACTACAGGGTGTAACATCATCGTAATATAATACTGCAAGGCGTAACATCATTGTAATATAATAATGCGGGGCATAACATTGACGTAATATTGCGGGGCATAACATCATTCCCCCCTTTGGAACATTCGTCCTCGAATGTTGACTGATGTACTTATCATTCTCGTAACCCATAGTTGTTGCGAATACTTTAATATTCTCCTTTCCATTTAGGCAACTATTCTTTGAATAAATTCAAAGTCCAAGGCATTCCCCTCTTTAGGCCTCTTTCTCACACCATGACTTACGGGCGGAATCATTCCAATCTCCTAACTGTTGTTACCTTCTATCATGCAGACTGTACGACTCTGACCCTGTAAGTGTGCCTATGCGATCTCCTTTTTCCTCCAGTATTTAGCCAAATCTCTAGGCCTCACTTTGTAGACATATACAGAGCTTGATAAAATCTCCCTCTGGGAATCTGTAGGTATATTGAAGTTCTTTGCTTGGTACTTTGTCGAACTTACGAGTATTGCTATATCTTATTTCATAGGCCCAGTTATCTATTCGCATGACTTTACTGCATCTGAGTAGGTCATAATATACCATATCTCTTACCTTGATTTATCGTTACTGAGGTTTGCTACCAAACTCCAGGTTACGTTCGTTGCTTATCCCACATGTATAAATCTATGTCCTTTAATGCTTCCTCATTACTGTTCATCTTAAGAATGACAGCCTAATCTCACCTCATACTTTGTGACTTTTGTCCATCTATTGTTTATTCACCTTAATGTTGATCTATCATCTACCACTGATAATTGATTTCTTATGTAACACTGCCACTAGGGCTTACATCTCATCGGGGACATTTGGAGTAATTATATTGATCCACCTAAGGGCTATACTATACTTCCATAACCGTATTTTATAGCATCCCAACGTGATTCATCTTATGTCGGTATTTTAATCATGTACAATTCATGAAATCTCCTTTTTTTGTTTCTTCTTCAAATCATTACTCAAGCGAAGGCCCAAACGTCATCCTTCTTTATCATAATTACAACCTCATTCTACTATCAGGGCAGCATTCCATCTCTTCTAAATGCTACTAGTCTTAGACTCCTTTGAGTCCATTTAGGATATACTGAGATTTCTATAACTTTGAGAAACCATCAGCTCTCTTGTTTCCATGGGCTTAATCCTGAGGACTTATCCATTCTCATCACCTTCTCACTCGCCTTTTCTTATCCTTACTCTTGTCATAAAACCTTGTTGCTTTACCATACTTTAGCTTGTGTCCTACATATATCTATTTATACTAATCGCGACCTTCCTTCAACTTGCTTGCATCATAGATTTTCTTATGTCATTCCGAAACATCACATCGTCTCTAACTCTTCTTTACTCTCTTAATTAGACTCCTCGATACCTAGAAACCATAGGCTGGAATACATGCCACTGACGACGCCGCTATCAATCCTGGATAATGAATCCCCACGCTTTTAGCCTCCTATCCAAATTATGGACTATTCACAACCTTCTATATTTGAGTATCTCATGTGTCGTTTACCTTTACCTTACTTACCTTAAAATCTTGCATCACATCTTGTATCTCTTTCATGATCTTCCTTCCACCTAGGTATAATTCACATCCACAACTTGAAGCTCTATTATAATATTTGCACCTCTGATGCATACACAATCCGGTGAGAGATTCATACTGACTTCTCATAAGGCTGGTATTCTTCTAACTAGGTTTATCGTAGAGCCATTATAGAATATGGCTACTATACTATCTCTCTTGTACCTCTAATATTAAGAGTGAATCTGCAATAATCTCAATCACGAGGTCTATAATTTTCTGGGTCCAATAATCAGACTCCTGATTTACTTAGTTAATGTAACTCTTTAGTTTTCTCTTCCTTCTGATCAGCCGTCATGTAGGCTTAATACATATTCTGATCTGTGGCTCCTAATATTAGTTAATACTTTAGCCTTTTATGGGCGCTATGGAATATCCATGATACAATCTTCTAATAATTTAATCCTTTGTCTATGACCTGGACTCAATTATTTATTTTTACTTATACCGGAGTCTTCTACGGTTGTATGATTGTCCTCATATATGTTGCTTGGATAGTACTCATAAATCTTAAGTGTTCATAACGTAACTAACTGTGGATCACTGATCGAATAATTTCTTTTGTTCCTTCATTTGGACTTAAATAATCAAAATCTTATAACCTTCTTCCTAATTCAAACCTTGCAAAAATAGATTTTAACCTCAATCCAATGGAAATTCTTAATACTTAGCAACGTGATTCCTTAGCAATTTCCTACAAATTCCCACAAAAACATTATAACATGTTTTCTTTAACCAAAATCCAACGAGATTTCTTAGCACGTTAGCAACATGAGATTTTGCGATTCTAAGGGAGTACTGTGCAACTTTTTCCAAGAATATCATACGGATATTTTCCTACTTCGATCCACCATTACGTGTTGTCGCAATTGACGTGTGTTAGAGGGACTGTCAAGCGAATCAGTTCACGTATGTTAAGGCTATCCCTTATTTCTTTTTGGCATGATCCAAATTATACAGAAGAAACGAGCAAATGCACAGTTTTCATAAGCGACTCTATTCAAAGAAATACTAGGGGTCTCTGTGTTCTTGATTTCCCATGTGACATAATATTATATCTTCTGCTCATGGGTCTCAGAATAATACGCAGTTGATAAAGTTTATCCGAAAGGAATATTGAGATTATTAACATGTTTTCATGCATTTCATTCTGGGAAAAAGGTTACGGCGTTATATACGCACCACCACCTAATCAGCTGGTATACGTTAATGATTCTTCCCACAGTGGCCGAGATGATATGATGGGATGCCCTCAGAGGCTTGATGATGTTATGAACACATGTACTTATACACGACATGACATTCATATGCATATGCACGACACTATAAGTATTTCATGATTTACAGAGTTATCCAAACCTACAGGTTGAGTCATTTACTCTACATTTCATACATGTCTTTTATGTACTTATTTATGTGCCTTACATACTCGGTATATTATTCGTACTGACATCCCTTTTGCCTAGGGACGCTGTATTCCATGCCCGCAGGTCCCGATAGAAAGGTCGAGAGTCCTCCAAGTAGGCTATCAGCTCAGCGGAAGATGTTGATGCGCTCCATTTGCTCCGGCGTTGCTTGTTTGGTCGGTATGATTTAGACGCGTATTGTTTGGGATGGCGGGGCCCTGTCCCGACCTTTATGTTAAGTATATATACTTTTAGAGGCTTGTAGATAGATGTCATGTATATGGATGCTTGTATGGCCTTGCCGGCCGAGAATTTGAGTTTACAAATGATCATGATGGCCTTATAGGCCCGTATATCACATGTATAAGATTTTATATCAGGTTGGGTCATCCTATATTGAGTATTCCCCTATATTTATTCTGGTTAGCCCATGACGTCCCGTTTGGCCCATTTTCTAATGAAAGTACAATAAGAAAGATATGTTATGTTGGTACTCGGTTAAGTAAGGTACCGTGTGCTCGTTGCAGCTCATAAGTTTGGGTCATGACAATAAATGTTGCTGGGGCATTGGTCAGCCCAAATGACATCACAGGGAACTCGTAGTGACCATACCGAGTCCTGAAAGCAGTCTTCGGGATATCTGGCTCCCGAATCTTCAACTGATGATATCCTTAACGTAAGTCAATCTTGAAAAACACTCTGGCACCATGTAACAGATAAAATAAGTCATCAATACGAGGCAATGGATACCTGTTCTTCACTGTAACTTTGTTTAGCTAGCGATAATCAATGCAAATACGCATAGAACCATCCCTTTTCTTCACAAACAAGACAGGAGCACCCCCAAGGTCACACACTGGGCCGAATGAAGCCCTTATCAAGAAATTCCTGTTACTGCTCCTTAAACGCCTTCAACTCAGGAGGATCCATACGATATGGAGGAATAGAGATGGGCTGAGTGCCCTAATAACAAATCAATGCCAAAGTCAATATCTCTGTCGGGCGGCATGCCCAGAAGATCACTTAGAAATACATCTAGAAAATTCCCCACTACTAGGACTGAATCAACTGTAGGGTTATCAATATTGACATCTCTCACATAAGCTAGATACGTATCACACCCCTTCTCAACCATTCGTTGAGCATTAAGAAATAAAGTAACTCTGCTGGGAGTATACTCTAAGGTACCTCTCCACTCTAACCGCGGTAATCCTGGCAAAGCCAACGTCATGGTCTTAGCATGACAATCAAGAATAACATAATGGGTCGACAACCAGTCCATACCAAAAATAATATCGAAATCCACCATACTGAGCAATAATAAATCAGTTATGGTCTCAAAACCACTTATAACAATCAAACACGACTGATACACGCTATCAACAATAATTGAATCACCCACGGATGTAGATACATAAACAGGAGAGCTCAAAGAATCACGGGATACACCCAAGTATGGGGAAAAATAAGATGACACATAGGAATAAGTGGAGCGTGGATCAAATAAAACCGACGCATCTCTATGACAGACCAGAACAATACCTGTAATGACAAAGTAAGAAGCAACTGCCTCTGTACGAGCAGGAAGAGCATAATATCTAGCCTGGCCTCCCCCTCTAGGGCGACCTCGACCTCCCTGACCTCCACCTCGAGCTGGCTGAGCAGGTGGGGCGGTAGCTAGTGCTGTAATCATAGCCTGAGGACCTGGTGGAGCACACGGTGTCTGCGAAATCTGTGGAGGTGCACCCCTCATATATCCGGGGCATTCCCTCACCATATGGAAAGTGTCAACACACTCAAAACAATCTCTCGAAGGGCGTGGCTTCTGTACTGGCTCGGGCCAGGTCTGCTGGACTGACCGCTAAAAGCACCCCGTACAAGAGGCACACTAGATACTGGCGGTGCATAATAAGGATCCTGGGGCCTAGAAGGGGTCGGAATACCACTGGCGGTTGGAAGAGCTAGGTGAATGGGGTGACTCACATAACCCCTACCATGGCGAACTGCAGCTGGGGTACGAGTACCACTATAAGTTCCAGACTCTCGAGACCTCTTGTCCTCCCTCTCCTTTCTCCCCCGAGCAAGCATACCCTCCAATCTCCTAGCAATACTCACAACCTCTGGTAAGAAATATCTATCTCTAACTCCCATGCCATGCTAATCTTGATACTGGTGTGGAGTCCCTCAATAAACCGACGAACCCTCTCTTGAACTGTCGCAACCAAGGCTAGTACATGTCAGGCCAAATCACTGAAGTGAACTGCATACTTTGACATAGTCATTGCACCCTGGCGCAACAGCTCAAACTCTGCGCGCCATGCGTCTCTGAGACTCTGGGGAACATACTCCCTCAAGAACATGTCTGAGAACTGAGTCCATATAAGTGAAGCTGCCTCAACCGAACTACCCAACTCATAAGCATGCCACCACTGATAGGCTGCTCCTCTAAGATAGAATGTAGTAAAAGAAACCCCACTCAACTCCGCTATGCCCATAGTACGAAGAATACGATGACAATCCTCCGAAAAACCCTGGGTATCCTCCGACGCTAATCCACTAAAGGTAGGAGGGTGGTACTGCTTGTACCTCTCAAGTCTGAGTTGCTCCGCCTCAGAAAGTGTTGCCCTAACCTCGGGCTAAGATGGAGCTACCGGCTGCATCAGTATAATATCTGGAACCTGGTTGACCTGAACCCGCTGCTCTAGAATACCAGCGACGGGAGTCTGTGTTCCTCCCCCGACCTGAGATGTGGCAGGAGCAAGTAGAATCAATCCAACCTGAGCTAAGGTGCTAAACATGCTCAGAAACTGAGCTAGAGTCTTCTGGAGAGCTGGTGCAGCAACAAGTATCTCAGGTGTCTACCCTCCAGCTGGAGCTACTAGGGGCTCCTCTGTGGCAGCTCGTGCGGGTGCTCTGGCTGCACCGCATGGATGTCCTCGGCCTCTACCCCGGCCCCGGCCTCTCGCGGCTCTAGTAGGGGGCGCGAGTTCCTGGTCATCAGATCCGCCTGTACGTCCTCACCATCTGTGAGAGAATAGAATATAAAAGTTTAGAATTTCGAATTCAACAATTTCGCACGACAAGGGAATCAAGAAGTGAAATTTTCCTAATAGTTCTATAGCCTCCCAAAGATAAGTACAGACGTCTGCGTACTGATCCGGGCAACTCTAATAAACCGTCTTGTGACTTACGACACCTATGAACCTAGAGCTCTGATACCAACTTATCACGACCCAATTCTCCCTCCGTAAGACGTCTTGATGGTACCTAGTCTATATGACTAGGTAAGCCTAACAAAATGCAGAAATAACAAAATAGAAGGAAAACTTAACAACTAATTACAACAGATAACTGAATAACTAATAACAATGCCGCTCGACATGTACAATAACCAACACTCTAGTAATACATGATATTCCCAAAACCCGGAACATCGTAAGTTACAAGCTACAGAAGAAAACTAGTATCTCTATACACCAGAGTCTAATAAAAGAAGTATGGAAGGTAAATGACATATGAGAGAATAAAGGGGGACTCCGAGGTCTGCGGACACGACAAATGTACCTCGAAGTCTCCGTACAATAGCAAACACTCACAGCTAATAGCGGGGCTGATAAGAAGTACCTGGATCTATACACAAAACATGTGTAGAAGAGTATCATGAGTACACCACAACGGTACCCAGTAAGTGCCAAGCCTAACCTCGGTAGAGTAGTAACGAGGTCAGGTCAGGCCCATTAGTATATAATAAATAAAGCAGGAGAATATAAGAGTATAATAAGAGACTGGAATTTAACAAAAGGAAAACACAGCGAAATAACAGTGCAACACACATGGATAAACAACAGGGGATTTTTCGAGATACCGTCTCGTAGTTCCAAAATAAATATGCAGGGAGAACTCCTGAGGTACCGCTTTGTAGTCTCAAAAGTAAATATAATAGGGAGAACTTTCGAGGTACTGCCTCGTAGTCTCAAAAATAAATGTGCAGGGAGAACTCCCGAGGAACCGCCTCGTAGTCTCAAAAGTAAATGTAAAGGGAGAACTCCCAAGGAACCATCTCGTAGTTCTAAAAGTAAATGTGCAGGGAGAACTCCCGAGGAACCGCTTCGTAGTCTCAAAGTAAATATGCAGGGCGAACTCCCGAGGAACTCACTTCAAAACGAACCACCTATGAGCTAAAACTTGACACTTAGATAGAGGAGGATGCCTCATAGTCTGAAAAGTAAATGTGCAGGGAGAACTCCCGAGGAACCGCCTCGTAGTCTCAAAAGTACATATGCAGGGAGAACTCCCGAGGAATCGCCTCGTAGTCTAAAATATAAACACACAGCTCAAACCGATAGATACAATAGTTAACAACAAGAATACTACAATTAAGACTGATAAACATGAAGTAAAAACAAGAAAATAACCGGGCATGCTGCACAAAGTTCAATAAGCAGTTAAAGCACATGGACATGCGATATTAGACTAAACAAGATAACTAATTAGTAAAATGGTATAACTTAATTAAAATGAAAACATGTTGCTACTCAGTAAAAATCGGGGTTTACAACAAATAGCCCGTGCACGTACTCATCACCTCACGTACACGACGCTCACACATCACAACAGTACCAAATCCTAAGGGACTTTCCCCCACGCAAGGTTATGCAAGCCACTTACCTCGAACCAAGCTCAATCAATCAGTAAGAATGCCCTTTCCTAGATTATCCGACTCCGAATAGCCTAAATCTAGCAAAAAACAACCACTTTTCATAAATACAACTATAATAGACTAATATAATTAATGAAATCAAGAATTTCGAAAATCGTCCTAAAAAGTCGACCCAGGCCACGTTCGAAATTGGGTAAAACTGACAAAATACGGACATCCATTCACTCACAAGTTAACTCGTACCAAAATTATCCAAATCCGATATCAAAATCTGAACCAAAACTCAAAACTTAGTTAAAGAACTTCTAACCTTTTCCCCCCAAATTTCTTAACCAAATTCCTTAATTAAATGATGAAAACAAGTATAGATTAGTGGAATATAACCATAAACGAGTTAAGAATCATTACCCCAAAATTCTCTTTGAACAATCCTTGAGTTATCGCCTCAATCCGAGCTCTTAAAGACCCAAAATTAAAAATGGGATAAAACCCTCGAACTTGGCCTTTTCTGCCCAGCAATTTCGCACCTGCGGACCTCTAGTCGCACCTGCAGAAATTCCATCGTAGGTGCGGAATGGCTTAAGGTGATTGGGACCTCTTCTGCGATCAGGTGGTCGTACCTGCGTGTGCGCACCCGCGGATAAATGGTCCGCTTCTGCCGTCTTTTTTTGCGCCTGCGGTTCCTCTAGCGCATCTGCGGGCATCGCATATGCGGCCTTTTCCTCGCACCTGCGACCCCTGACCAAACCTCTCCGCTCCGCTTCTGCACTCATTGATTCACACATGTGCGCTCGCACCTGCGGTCTCCCCTCCGCAGTTGCGAAAATACCAGAAACCAGAAAATCTTCAGCAACTAACCTAAGTCCAAATTCAATCCGTTAAGCATCCGAAACACACCCGAGGCCCCTGAGACCTCAACCAAACATACCAGACAAGTCCTAAAATATCATACGAACTTAGTCGAGACTTTAAATCACATCGAATAACGTTAAAAACGCGAGTCACTCTCCAATTCAAACTTAATAAACTTTGAAACTTCATACTTCTACAACCAATGCCGAAACATACCAAACCATGCCCGATTGACCTCAAATTTTGCACACAAGTCATAATTGACATGACGGACCTACTCCAACTTTCGAAATAGGAATCCAACCCCAATATAAAAAATTGCACTTCTGGTCAAAATCTCCAAAAATTCGATTTTCGCCATTTCAAGCCTAAATCAGCTACAGACCTCAAATTCACAGTGTGGACATGCTCCTAAGTCCAAAATAACCCAACGGATCTAACAGAACCGAAGAAACTCCATTCTAGAGTCGTCTTCATATAGTTTCGACTACGGTCAAAATCCTAAGACTTAAGCTTCCATTTTAGGGACTACATGTCCTAAACACTCCGAAACCAAAAACAAGACTTCCCGGCAAGTCACATAAGTAGAAACAGATACAGGAAAAGCAGAACATAGGGGATCAGGGCTATTACTCTCAAAACAACCGACCGAGTCGTTACAGGGCGGCTGAAATAAAGTTGCAAGTTGCAACAAGACCAAAACAAAAATAATTCTGGACGATGCAAATTGCAAAGAACAAAGCATTTTGATTGGCTGAAAGCTTGGCAAATTTTGCTAAAAATGACAGGCTTCATTCCATATTTTAATCACACCAAAATAAGAGAGAAGCAATAGAAGCTAGAGAGAGTAATCCCCAAATTGTAGTCTGTGAGATAAATAATGAGTGTGAGTAATATTGTAGTGAGGTGTTTTTAATAAAGAGTGTTATTTCTTTCNCGCACCTGCGGTCTCCCCTCCGCAGTTGCGAAAATACCAGAAACCAGAAAATCTTCAGCAACTAACCTAAGTCCAAATTCAATCCGTTAAGCATCCGAAACACACCCGAGGCCCCTGAGACCTCAACCAAACATACCAGACAAGTCCTAAAATATCATACGAACTTAGTCGAGACTTTAAATCACATCGAATAACGTTAAAAACGCGAGTCACTCTCCAATTCAAACTTAATAAACTTTGAAACTTCATACTTCTACAACCAATGCCGAAACATACCAAACCATGCCCGATTGACCTCAAATTTTGCACACAAGTCATAATTGACATGACGGACCTACTCCAACTTTCGAAATAGGAATCCAACCCCAATATAAAAAATTGCACTTCTGGTCAAAATCTCCAAAAATTCAATTTTCGCCATTTCAAGCCTAAATCAGCTACAGACCTCAAATTCACAGTGTGGACATGCTCCTAAGTCCAAAATAACCCAACGGATCTAACAGAACCGAAGAAACTCCATTCTAGAGTCGTCTTCATATAGTTTCGACTACGGTCAAAATCCTAAGACTTAAGCTTCCATTTTAGGGACTACATGTCCTAAACACTCCGAAACCAAAAACAAGACTTCCCGGCAAGTCACATAAGTAGAAACAGATACAGGAAAAGCAGAACATAGGGGATCAGGGCTATTACTCTCAAAACAACCGACCGAGTCGTTACAGGGCGGCTGAAATAAAGTTGCAAGTTGCAACAAGACCAAAACAAAAATAATTCTGGACGATGCAAATTGCAAAGAACAAAGCATTTTGATTGGCTGAAAGCTTGGCAAATTTTGCTAAAAATGACAGGCTTCATTCCATATTTTAATCACACCAAAATAAGAGAGAAGCAATAGAAGCTAGAGAGAGTAATCCCCAAATTGTAGTCTGTGAGATAAATAATGAGTGTGAGTAATATTGTAGTGAGGTGTTTTTAATAAAGAGTGTTATTTCTTTCAAAATTGTAGTAGTCTCTTGACACTACTAAGTTGTAATATTATAGTGGTTATATTGCTCTGCTCGTGTATTGTATTTCACCCCATTAAAAGAGTTGTTGTCCTTGTTACTCTCTTGTATTATTATTATTTGACATGAATATTATTCCTGGACGGGATTATTATTTTTTCCAACAACAACAACCTCTTCTGCAATAATCTCTTTCCTAATATGCTCCTTCTCTATAAGTTCCCCCAATATTGCCTCACGCACGTTGCTAGTAGAATCTTGAAAATGATTTAATGACAACGACTGACCAATATGATGGGCCATGCAACTAACTGGGAATGGGATGGTTTGTTGATTAGTGGAGGGAGTGAGGTCCGAAATTTGATGTTGTATTATACTCCTTGATGTTGAAGGTGGTTTATCAGATTCAGGGGCTGTATACTCCTTCAACACCATTGTTGTTTTTGAAAAACAATAGAAAATTAAAGGGGGATAATAAATTGATTGACTACGGAGTAAGGTGAAGAGCGCGTAAGGCGCTATCTAAGACAATTACAATTTAGGCGAGGACTTAAAAGGTGACTTTTCAGTGATGTGATACTGGCCGCTTCAGACACAATTGCTTCCATCGGACTACTCTCTGTTATAGGCCCTAGTTCTTTTTTAAGCAAATATACCACTAGGCTGGGTGCCTAGTGGCTACTATATATAAAATTCCAAAAATGGATCCAGGTCTTACAGCCACTAGCTATTACAATATAAGATGTAAACAACACTAATAATCTAGCTATTACATGAAATAAGAATGTAAGCTCCCATAGAAGAGTAGTGCAAGTGAATCTGTAGGCCAAGGGCAATAACCACATAATTTGGTGCATGTGAATCCGTAGGCCAAGTGAATCCAGAAAACATGCGTAGCTTGTGTTCTTCAACCATGAACTATTGATCCAACAATTGCAGCCTGAACCTTTTCTCCTCAGTAGATGAATCTCCTATTTGTAAGACATACATACTACAATGCAATCCAATCCAGTTATATTACTGAAGTTACGATATATATAACTGACATGAGCCTGCATTCCAAACTAAATCCAAATAGTACGACACCATCTCCAGAATGAGCATGGTTACATGCCAATACCACTGGACAATAGTGTAGTACTATGCATCCACCAAGGAAGCTAACACATGCAGGCAGAAGGTGGTGCATTAACATATTATGTGTTCCAGACTTGAGCACAACATGACACACATAAGATAAGGTTCCATATACAATCCCCGTACCTCCACATCTCCAGTAGACAACAGTGCACCTCATAGAATTCCATAGTATGATCCAGTCCAGAAATGTTTGTGCTATTTTACCTTGTAATCTTACAGTTGATAGTGTAAACTGCCTGCTTGCCTTACCAGTTCCATATGCTATCAAATCACCCCCAGAATGAACATGATAACATGCTAATACCACTGGAAAGCAGCCTAACAACACACAGAAAACAATCAAGAAGAAGAAGCAAGATCAGGCAGTGAAAAGCTAGAAATGATCATCAATCAGGTGCCTTCCTCTTCGCGACCCTAACCCTAAGACTAGGGGTTTGGGCCTTGTCAAAGTTGATTAGTCTCCTCCCTGAACTTGGCAATTCAGAGAATGAGTGAAATGAAATTGTACCTTCAAAAGAAAACACAAGGTTAGCTAAAAAATCTGCCACAGCATTGCCCTCCCTTAGCACATGCTGAAAGATCACATTGAAGCGATTCTTTATCTCCTTAATCCTCTTCACTTCTCCCCTATGCACCAAGGAGGGTCCCATTCACCTTCAGTGATCCTTTTTATCACCAATGAATCAGTCTCAATGATGAGAGGATGAAGCTGATGTTCTACACAATAATTCAACCCTTCATCTATTGCCTTTGCATACACCAAATCCCCACCACAATCTCTCACACAAAAGCCAAAGGAACTAGGTCCAGGATTACCTCTAGAAGCACCATCTGTATTATATTTGAACCAACCATCATAAGGGAACTGCCAGGTAACTCTTTTAGTCACAACACAAGGCTTATAGCCTTCAAAGAATCTAATCATATCTGGCACCACCCTATTACATGACACTGTACCTCCATTCTTCGTAGTGTTCCTCCTCTTCCAAAGCTCCCATGTAATCACTGCTGGAACTGCCTGAAATAAAGGCTTGAGCTTGGCACAACATTGAGCATTCCACCATGACCTTATAGCTTGATGATCCTGCACCAAATTCACTACAATACATGCTGTCCTGCTCAAGGGCAACCTAAGGGTAAGGCAAATGAAGCCATTGCCTTAGGCCCCAAAATATTAAGGGCCCCAATTTACCTTTGTTATCAAATTTATTTTTTTCTTGTCTATGTACATTCATGTTTTTTTATTTATTTATATTTCTAATGATTATATCGCCATTGCCTCCTCTACCTTCTTCTACTTAATTAATGACATATTTCCATTTACACATTTCCAAACCGTGACATGCACCTAATCACACGTCGTACGCTTACCACAACCAAAATCCTAGGCGTTTGTTTTGTATCTCATTATTATATGTACATTCATGAAATAAAATAAGGGCCTTTTATTTTGTTTTGGCTTTAGGGCACAAAATCCGTTGAGTCGCCCCTGGCAAACAGTAGCGTGGTATCCCTTGCCTTGGCAAGATGATCAAACCTGGCGCATCGGTAAGTTACGGACTACATCAAACTTGCAAACTACTGTAATAAGTAAGCATAAAAAGTCGTAAATTACCTCTTCTCGTAATAGTGCAGTAGATTTTAAGCTGGTTAACAAGAAAATTTTAATCAGTTACGCGTTGTTATTCCTAAACGACCAAATTAAAATTTTAAAAATTGAATTCCTGAATTTGACATACGAACTTTTTAGGTGCTTTTAACACTCAAAGAGTTGGAGAGTAAAACGACCTTTCTTCGAATGGATAAGGAGCATGTGGCACTCTCCACTAAGTGATTCTTTTCCTCTATTGATATTTCTAGTTCTTCAGTTCCTTTGTAAAATGGCAGATATCCATCATTTTCAGTAAATCATAGCATCAAAGTAATTTAATTCTTCTTGTACCACAACACGGTAAGGTCAACAATTCGTAAAATACTTCCATCGTTAAATGTTCAGCAGTAATTTATTACTATTATTACAATTGCAGTAGTAATTTACTGACATTGTCAAAATATCGGTAAGATACACTTCAAACGCGCTGTTGTTATAGCTCATTGAAAGTGAATTAATGTCTTAGTTACCTGTAGTGTTATGTATCAACACTTATTCTTAAATTACCGCTAATATAAAAGAAATAGTAACACAGTACTTATATTATTATAATTGTAGTATAAAATTACTGACATATCAAACATATAGCTATGGTCAACAATCGTAAAATACCTCCGTCCTGAACTATGCAGTTTTATATTACTTTACCATTGACTATTGTAGTAGTAACATACTGATATTGTCAAAATATTGGTAAGATATGGACGACTTCAAACTCGCAAATTACTGTTGTTATAGCTCATTGAAAGTGAATTAATGTCTTAATTACCTGTAGTGTTATGTATCAACACCTATTCTTAAATTATCACTAAAATAAAAGAAATAGTAACATAGTATTTATATTATGATAATTGTAGTACAAAATTTACTGAGATATCAAACATATAGGTAAGGTCAACAATTCGTAAAATACTTCTGTCTTTAAATGTGAAGTAGTAATTTACTAAATTTATGACAAGTATAGTAGTACATTACTAATATCGGTAATATATGGACGACTTAAAACTCACAATTCATTGAAAGTGAATTAATGTCTTAATTACCTGTAGTGTTATGTATCAACACCCATTCTTAAATTACCGCTAAAATAAATGAAATAGTAACACAGTACGTAACACCCATTCTTAAATTACCGCTAAAATAAATGAAATAGTAACACAGTACGTAATATTATGATAATTGTAGTACAAAATTACTGACACATCAAACATATCGGTATGGTCAACAATCGTACAATACCTCAGTCTTAAAATGTGCAGTTGTATAGTACGGTACATTTGACTATTGTAGTAGTATATTACTGATATCGTCAAAATATCAGTAAGATACGAACGACTTCAAACTCGTAAATTATTGTTGTTATAGCTCATTCAGAGTGAATTAATGTCTTAATCACCCGTAGTGTTATGTATCAACACCTATTCTTAAATTACAGTTAGTATGAAATGTATAGTAAAATTGTCATGACCCAAAATCTCACCACATGCGTCGTGATGACACTTAGTCTCTAAGACTAGGTAAGTCGATTATAATTACAATTCAAGCCTTTTTTTAAACCAACAACGGAAATAATTATAACACCTTCCTAAGACTGATAATACCGAGTCACGAACTGTAACTGTCACGACCCAATTTTTTCTCCGTGTGATATCGTGACGGCACCTAGTCTCTACAACTAGATAAGCCTAACACTTTGCGGAATAGTGAAATAAAAATAAAAATTTAACCAACTATTCAAAAATACACAACAATCCCCAAAACCCGGAACATCATGAATCACAAACTACAGAAGGAAAAGTCTAGTGTCTCTATACATCAGAATCTAACAAGGAAGATACAGAAAATAATGGACATGAGAAAGAGTAGAAGGGGACTCCGAGGTCTACGGACGCGGCAGATAATCCTTGAAGTCTCCAAAGCTGTCCCGACTTACTACTGGTGCGTCTGATAAGGTGCACCTAGATCTGCACATGCAAAAACATATGTGCAGAGAGTAGCATGAGTACATCACAATGGTACCCAGTAAGTGCCAAGCCTAACCTCGGTCGAGTAGTGACGAGGTCAGGTCAAGGCCCTACCGGAATAAATATAATAAATTAAATAGTAAAAATATATAAGTAAGTTTTACGGAAAAATAGTTAAAGAAACTTTTCAAAGAAATTTAACAGTCAAGGGAACCCTCGGCTCAGAACAAGGTATACATAATGTGGAATCTCCCGGGATACCGTCTCGTAGTCCCGAATGAATATGCAGTACAGGGGGATCTCGCGGAATACGTCCATAGTCCCAAAGTAAATATACAGTACTGGGGGATCGCCCGCAATACGTCCGTAGTCCCAAAATAAATATGCAAGACAGGGGGATCTCCCAAAATACGTCCGTAGTCCCAATTTAAATATGTAAGAAAGGGGGATCTCCCGGAATACCGTTCCGTAGTCCAAAGTAAATATGCAGCGCGAAAGATAGAAACACAACTACATCACGAAATGTTTACAATTTAGGCTAGGTACCAGTCAGGGAAGGAGCGGGAAATTTACTAAGCATGCTGCACATAATTCACATAAACAATTAAGACACGTAGACATGTTGTAATAGACTAAACATGATAGCTACATATATTGGAATAACTTAATTAAGAATAAAATAGATTTGTACTCATTAAAATGGTATAACTCAAAATAACAGGAAAACATATTGCTTCTCAGTAAGAAAATCGGGTTTTACCACAACTAGCTCGTGTACGTACTCGTCACCTCACATACACGGTGCTCACATATCACAATAGTTTCAAATCTTAAGGGAATTTCCCCCACACAAAGTTAGGCAAGCCACTTACCTCAAACCAAGCTCAATCAATCGGTCACAATACCTTTCCCATGAATATTCAACTCCGAATGGCCCAAATCTAGCCAAAAGTAATTACATATCATAAATACAACCATAGTAGACTCATATAATTAATGAAATCAGCATTTTAACAAAAAATCCAAAATTAACTCAAAAATCGCCCGTAGGGCCCACATCTCGGAATCGAGTAAAAGTCGCAAAATATGAACACCCATTCACTCCCGAGTTTACTCGTACTAAAATTGTTCAAATTCGATACCAAAATCTCGATCAAAACCACAAAATTCGGCCTAAGAACGTTTCTCAATTTTTCACCCCAAATCCGAAATTAAACGATGAATTCAAGCATAGATTAGTGGAATATAACCATAAATGAGTTAAGAATCGTTACCCAATCGATATCTTTGAAAATCCCTCAATCCCTCGTCCAAAATTCGAGTTCCCAACTCAAGTTTTTGATAAAAATGGCACAACCCCCATTTTTGGAAACTTTAATACTGCCCAGACGCGTCTTTCTTCGCGAACGCAGCCACACCCTCGCGTTCGCGAAGTACAATTTAATTCGGCCCAAATATCTTCCATCGCGAACGCGATGCACATGTCATGAACGTGAAGATCACTCAGCTTGACCGTTCGTGAACGCGGGATCTCCATCGCGAACGCGAAGCACGAAATCTAGCCTACCTCCATTTCTTCTTCGCGAATGCGAGGACCATGTTGCGAACGCGTAGCTTCGAGGTTCCACACCTTCATGAGTGCGAGAGCAACATCGCGGGTACGAAGAGTAATTCAGCTTCCCTTCCAAGATACCTTACGCAAACGCGAGGACTCCCTCGCGAACGCGATGAAGAAAGTGCCTGCAACAGAACACCAGAAATCTGCTATCTTCCAAAGTCCAAAAGCGATCCGTTAAGCATCTGAAACTCACCCGAGGCCCCCGGGACCTCAACCAAACATACTAACAAGTCCTAAAACACCATACAAACTTAGTCGAGCTCTCAAATCATATCAAAAAAATTCTAAAATCACGAATCACCCTCCAATTGAAACTTAAAGAACTTGAAACTTTAAAATTCTACAACCGATGCCGAAACCTATCAAACCACGTC